>JAXCGZ010000181.1:35000-55000 GCA_037179515.1 Halocaridina rubra
ATCCTATTAATTAGTATCTTATCATACACTTTTCCTACCACACTCAACAAAATTATACCTCTAAAATTACTGCATTCATACACATTTCCCTTACCTTTGTATAGGGGCAATATACAAGCAATCACCCATTCCACTGGCATCATTGACAATATTAAGAATTTATTAAACACTCTCACTAACCATTCCAACGCAGTAACAGCCCCTTCTTTCAACATCTCTGCTCTCACACCATCCATTCCAGGTGCTTTACCTGCTTTTGCGTCATACAATGCCCTTTCCACTCCTCTCTTGTAATCTCTCTCTCATTTTCATCTCCCATTACTGGCCCTTGAACCCCTCCCACTGCCACTATAGCTGCCTCTCTATCTTCCTCAACATTCAGCAAGCACTCAAAATATTCTGCCCATCTTTTCCTTGCATCGTTCCCTCTTAACATCTGTCCATTTACATCTTTCAGTCTCTTCCATCCTCGATCCACCCTTCCTTACTCTCTTCACTTCTTTCCAAAACTTCTCTGTATTCTCCTCAGATGACCTACTAAAATCATGTCCCCACCTAACCTTTGCCAACCTCTTCTCTTCCTCTACCTTCCACTTGGTTTCCACATTTTTCTCCCTATATCTTTCATATTTCTCCCTACTGTTACACTACAGCCATTCCTTAAATGCCCTCTTTTTCTCTTCCAACTTCATTTTCACCCCTTCATTCCACCACTCGCTGCCCCTCCTCATGCCACCTCCAACAAATCTCTTTCCACACACATCACTTGCATGTCCCACAACACATTCTTTCATCAACCCCCATTCCTCCCCTAACTCCCAAACTTCTCTTTCTCTCACCCTGTCATATGCCACTTTCAACCTCTCCTGATATTCCTGTCTCTTTTCTGGCTTTTTCAACTCTTCCCCCTTCACCATTTCTCTTCTACATCCCCCCACTCTTTTGCTACTACCACTTTTGCTTCAACCAAAAAATGATCAGACATCCCAGCAGCCACACTGCTAAATGCATGCACATCTTTCACTCTACCAATCATGCTCTTTGTTACCAACACATAATCCATCAATGCTCTTTCTATCACTCTTCTATTTGCCACTCTCATCCAAGTATACTCATTTAACTTCTTGAAAAAACTATTACCTATCACCCAACTCTTGCTCCTCACACATACCTAACAGCCACTCGCCACTCTCATTCCCACCTGGTACCCCATACTTTCCTACAACACCTTCTACCTGTCCCTCACCCACTCTGGCATTCAAGTCACCCAACACAACTACATAGTTCCTTCTACTCAGACCATCTACACACCTATTTAACTCATTCCAGAATTCATCCCGCTCTTCCTCACTTCTCTCACATCCTGGCCCATACGCACTAACAAAAACCCAACATTCCCTACCTGTCCTAGCCCTAACCCACATCAGCCTAGAAGACACTTCTTTCCATTCCACTAACATATTTACCATCCATTCACTCAGAAATAATGCCACACCTTCTCTTGCTCTCCCCCTTTCAACCCCAAACACCCTACCTGTCACATCACCAAATGCCACTTCTCATTTTCCTTTCATCTTCGTCGCACACAATGCCAATACATCCATCCTCCTCCTATCAAACATATATCCAATCTCACATCTTTTGCTCTCTATCGTACTACAACCATGCACATTTAGACACCCCAAAACTAGAGTTTGGGGAGAAGTTATTCTCCCCTCTACTCCCCTTCTTCTTTGACGTCTCGCAGGTTAATACAAGGGGGGGGGATTCCTAGTCCCCTCGCCCCATCCACTTTTAGTCGCCTCTTACGACATGCAGGGAATACGTTGGGGCTATTCTTTGATGTTGCGCCCGCCACCACAGATGATGATAGATCAGTATTTTGAAGGAAGAAAGATCATGAGAGTAAGGGCAGACAGAAGGTGGAAAAGAGTTCCAGAGTCTGGAGGGGGAAAAGTCACTAAACCAACCACTCCAAAAGTTACAAATCTCCACACAGTACCTGTGCAACAAGGCCGCCAGGCGCGTCTTATGTGACCCCGCCAGCAGGGGAGGGACGCAACTGGCCAACTCATCAGAGCAGTGACGAAAGTAGTACAAACAAAAAACAGAGAGATGATACCTTCCAGTCGAAATTAGTAGCAAGAAGAGTCTGATGGCCTTAGATTCAACCCTATCAAGGAGATAAATTTAATAGAAGTATTCAAGAAATAAGAGCAGTATCTTGAACAGGGATAGATAAAGACTCTATAGATTTTAGCAATTGAAAACAGGAAAAGTAATGACAATAGCAAAACAAAGCTCCAAATATCTTTGTTACAGTTTTCCAGATTTGAATTATGTGACTCCTCCAAGTCAACTTCAGAGGCTATCTGAATTCTTAATACACTTACTGAATAGAGAGGATATATATTGTTTTTGAAGACAATAGGGCTAGCAGGAGAAAAGGATAAAGAAATAGCCAGAAATAGAGTCTTGGAGGCATTAAATTACTAAATTTTGGGCGTCCCACTCACATACTCTCTGTAAATTAGATTTGAAGAAAGAATGATACAAGACTGATTTTGAGCAGCAGAAGAAAGTGGAGAGAAGAAGGCAGAGAATAACATGAATGGTAATATTGCCAGTCTAGGCATGAAGAAGAGAGGAGGATGGAGACTGAAGAAAATTACTGTTGAAGAGAAGGTACATAGTATGTCAAAAGATTAGAAGCTTTTGGATCAACACTGGCAACTGGGAACGAGCTAGATGTTGGGGCGTTAACAAGCACAGATATGAAACGGTAAGAAAGAAAACAGGATATCAGAGAACAGATAGAACAAGTAAAACATTGTTCTTTTTTGTAATATCCATCTAACAACATGGAGTTTAACATCTGAATTGAGTATTCCAGATGAGATCAAACCTTCATTTCATAGTCTTCAAATTATTTCAAAGGAGGAAAAAGAAATGACAGTTAGTTTATAATTCAATCATGGAGTGGGTTACTGATGATTAATGCTACAGTAACTCACCATTCTACGTATGTTGCTTTGTTACATGTGCAATTCCCAATTCCACATGAATGTTTTATGTCTCTATGCTTTACACTTATTTCTGAAAGCAGTATCAGTATCACCAGCAAATTTTCATTAAATACATAATAATGCAACATCAATATTGTTAAAATACTTCAAGAAATAGCTAGGGTCCAAAAACTACTCCCTGTGTGACTAAATTCTAATACAAAACATTGGAAACCTAGATGTGCTCGACATGAATTGTTAAAATTTTTTTTTCACCAATATTTAGCCAAGAGAAGAATTAGTAATGTTTAAAGAAAGAACAGTGGTCAATTATCTATAAGGTATTGTATCATATGTTTTCTACATGTCTAAGTAAATTTTGTTGCAGGATATGATAAATTTTGTCACAAGATATTGTCATCTATATATTTAGCAAAGGGTAAGGATGTGTATTTTGCATTTTTGGATCTGGAGAAAGTGTATGATAGAGTTGATAGAGAGGCAATGTGGAATGTTTTAAGGTTATATGGAATTGATGGTAGACTGTTGCAAGAAGTGAAGAGTTTGTATGAGGGCAGTAGAGCTTGTGTTAGGGTAGTAAATGAAGTGAGTGAGTGGTTTCCAGTGAGTGTGGGACTGAGACAGGGATGTGTGATGTCACCATGGCTGTTCAATATGTATATTGATGGAGTCGTAAGAGAGGTGAATGAGCGAGTGCGTGGTCAAGGTTTGAGAGTGGTAGATGGGGATGATAACGAGTGGGAGCTGAATCAGTTGCTGTTTGCAGATGATACTGCGGTGGTGTCAGATTCAGAAGAGAAGCTGTGTCAGTTAGTGTCAGAATTTGGAATGGTGTGTGAGAGAAGGAAGTTGCTAGTGAATGTGGGAAAGAGTAAGGTAATGAGGTGTACAAGAAATGAGGATGGTGCTGCATTGAATGCTATGTTGAATGGAGAGACACTTGAGGAAATTGATCAGTCTAAGTTTTTAGGCCTGGTTATAGCTGCAAATGGTGGAATGGAAGCAGACGTGTGTCACACAGTGAATGAAGGATGTAAAGTGTTGGGTGCGTTGACAGGAGGGATGAAGAATAGAGGGTTGGAAATGAATGTTAAGAAAGTTTTGTATGAGATAGTGGTTGTGCCAACTGTGATGTATGGATCAGAGTTATGGGGTATGAAAGTAAGTGAAAGACGGAAACTAAATGTGTTTGAGATGAAATGCCTGAGGAGTATGATTGGTGTATCTCAGTTGGATAGGGTTAGGAATGAAGTGGCGAGAGCAAGAACGGGTGTGAGGAGAGAACTGGCAGCCAGAGTAGATATGAATATTCTGAGATGGTTTGGCCATGTGGTGAGGATGGATGATGAAACTGTTGAAAAAGGTGATGAATGCAAGAGTTGATGGGAGAAATGCTAGAGGGAGGCCTAGGTTTGGGCGGATGGATGGAATAAGGAGACCCCTGAGTGATAGGAGGATGGATGTGAGGGAAGCAAGTGAGCGTGCTAGGAATAGGAATGAGCGGCGAGCAATTGTGACGCAGCTCTGATGGGAATCTGCTGTTACCACGGGGCTGCATCTTAAAGAGGTAGCCCTGTGGTAAGGGCAGTAGGGGAGTTGGCATTATGAAGCGACACAGGTTGTGGAATAGCCAGGAGGATGGGCTGTGGCACTCCAGCAGTGCCATCTGAACAGTCGCTAGCCCCCTCGTCATAGCCTATAGAGCAAAGTAATCCCCTTATTGTTTCTTTTTTTATGTCGGCTACCTCCCAAATTGGGGGAAACAGCCAGGGTAAATGAAATGAATGAAAATGGTTTTCAATAGTCAATAGAAAAATATCAAATTTATTATACAATACCTAATAAATTTAAATACGTGTTGGCTGTTATCAATAAAATTAATTATTCTAACTTCATAACATATGGCAATCACATACGTACTTCTCTTTCATTTTAAGTACGACTGGTATTAATTTAAAGAGTGTGCACTGATGGGTAATTTTTATGAAGAGATGTACTGTACAAACAAAGGCCACATTTGCTCATTTCCATTCATCACTTTCCTGCTCATTTTCTGGGAATTTATTAAACATAATGCTATAGAGCCAATTAATATCATCAATTTCCAAACTAAGGAGTCTGGAAAATATATCTTCTCACTGACTCAAGTTATGTGAAAAGTTCTGGTTCGCATTACACTGATGTCAGACTACTACATATACAACCCAAAACTATTATGCAAGAAAACGAAAACACAACAGGGAGAGACACACAGGAACATACCTCTGTGTAATCCTAAAACAAGACAAGGGTCGACAGTCAAAACAGGGTCGAGCCATAATATAACAAACAGAATACCAACAAAAGAGTAAATGGGGAGGGATACAGAAAATGGCACTACAGAACAAACCCACAAATAGTATGCACTAGATATAATGAAGACGACAAATAAAAATTAAGAAACATCTGCAAAAGAGATGTCAGTCATCACAAACAGCTACAAAAAACACAAATACTCATCTGCACTAGTGGAAAAGCACATATATGTTAAAAGAAGAAACTTAAAAACTAAGTAGATGCAGTGAAGAAGATGATGAAAAATAAAAGTTCATGCCAAGCAGCTGGAACAGAGGTATTCAAGCTCTTTCTTCTCAACTCTCAGTTCTGTCCGTAAATGTTAATCCAGAGAGCTCCATGGTGAATATTCACATCCAGTATGGAGCTACTATGCACTGCTTCGAGTTCAGTGCTAAAATAGTTTAATGCAGCAATACACATAATAACAAAATGTAAAGTGAAGTTCTACATTCATTAACTAAAGATGTTAAATTCAATCTCAATCATATCAACATGTGACAGAATAGCAAGTCCACGCCCTGTTCAATATAATAATTACCTCCCATTTCATTGTGAAGCCTCAGTATGTGTCCTATGACAAAATTGCTGAGAAATTCCCTTTTGGTAACAGTGATATGTAGTCTAAAGAAAAATACAATTTATCTCACAAAGGACGAGGAAGATGCAAGACAGAAAACTTTAACATTCAATATAAAATTTAAAAAAAAGAAATACCACAAAAAAAATTTTATGCAGAAAGAAAATTAAATGGATTTTATGAAATTATATTCATATGAACTTAGGCCGTTACAATCATCTTTCAGACTAATCATAATGTACTTATAGGTACTTATACATATTGCTAATATTAATTTATTATTTCTCATAACAAATGGCAATGTGAAGAAATACCAGTTAATTAATTAATTAATTCATAAGTTATTCAACAATGAGGTTATCTAAGTCCAAATATAAACACAAAAAAGGTAAATTTATCTTTCAGTTGAGGTAGAGGTAAAAGTCAAATTCTGGGAAGATAGTCTCATTCTTTTAGTCAAAATCCCTTCCATTCTAGTACTACTCAGAACATTCATACAGCTATATATGTAATGAAGAATATTTAAACAGCTTCTTGCGTGCAATCAGGTGTTTGTGCAGCTGCATAAGTATTATACAGATGTAACTGATCAGCATACTGTTTACATATATAAATTCTTGTCATTCATTTTAAATGAGTTACAGCTGATATAGAAAACAATGCATCTTGGAAATTGCTCCCACTCTGGATTGGCAAAAGATACCTCCATTAACAGATGAATACTCTCCCAGTATGGAAATTAAAATACTGTCCTTGTGACGTTAGGAAAGCCACCCTCCTAGCAACAGCAATGATAAAATGCAATCCCATAACAAATCTGTAAATGTATAAGGCCTTCTTCAGAGAGGCACTGTCATATGCTAAAGTCAAGGGAACCATCAGAGAAAAACTGAGGGGGAAAAAGAATGGTACTTGCTAGGGTGGAGAATATACCAAAGCAATCCACTTTTAAGTTTCATGAACCCGTTTTTGGTAATGAGCATCCATTATAACATGTATTAAAATTAAAATTACTTATGTATAATCAAAATTGGTGCAAAACTGAGTAACTACACATTCCCATGCAATAACAAGACCTCGGGAAACAGCTTTCTACTGAAGAAAAAGCTATGTCTTCACTTTAAAGCAGCAATGAGGGCTTAGGAGGGATGAGGGAGTAGACTTCCCATTTTTTTATTAAGGCTAACGCTCAAACACAGAGTACAATGCAATACATATACATATCTATCCTATATTGCATTGCATAGGAAATTATATATTCTTATTTCCTAATTTAAATCTTATCAAAAGTTTTTTAACTTTCATGTAATAGTACTCTAGGATATGAAAAAATACTATAAGCACCTACTAATTTCTTTTTACCAAATCTGTGCAAGTTCAGCATAATACCTATGAATTTTCCACTAATAAAACAGCAGTCTTCATATAACAATGTGAAACTTTGAGTGTCTCGAGTACTGACGAGCTCATCATGGTCTTGACATTGGCTTTTGCAATGACAGGGAGGCAGTTTGCCATACAAAAACTGATGGGCGATATCTATATGATTGGATATTAGTCATTAGTGTTAAGGAAGGTATTACTGCATTGTAGATTGGATATATACAAAGTACCCGCATCTTATGCAGTTATGAACAAACAGAAAAAAAAAATTATATATATATATATATATATATATATATATATATATATATATATATATATATATATATATATATATATTTTATATATATATATATATATATATATATATATATATATATATATATATATATATATATATATATATATATATATATATATATATATATATATATATATATATATATATATATATATATATATATATATATATATATATATATATATATATATATATATATATATATATATATATATATATATATATATTTATATATATATATTTATATATATATATATATATATATATATATATATATATATATATATATATATATATATATATATATATATATATATATATATATATATATAGACAGTGTTACCCCGGTTATTCGCGTTTATTGGTTTGCGTTTTTTTTTTTTTTATAAATTATTATTTTATTTTATGGGTATACGCAAAAATATCAAAATATTGAAAAAAAAAAATTTCAGTATTTTCATTTTTTTTTATTGGAAATGTAAATTTACGTTGCTTGCTGTTATTTATAATGTAAAGGGTGTTTTTTTTTAACAGTGCAGGGAGGGTTTATACAGTTTGTAAACGAAAAAATAATTGTAAATGAGTATGTGTGTCACGTCATCATCACCTCATTCAACGTAATTTTATCTATCACTTTCAAAAAAATTTACGTTGCTTGCTGTTATTTATAATGTGAAGGGTGTTTTTTTAACAGTGCAGGGAGGGTTTATACAGTACGTAAACGAAAAAATAATTGTAAATGAGTATGCATGTCACGTCATCATCACCTCATTCACCGTAATTTTATCTATCACTTTCATAAAAATTTACGTTGCTTGCTGTTATTTATAATGTAAAGGGTGTTTTTTAACAGTTCAGGGAGGGTTTATACAGTTCGTAAACGAACAAATAATTGTAAATGAGTATGTATGTCACGTCATCATCACCTCATTCAACGTAATTTTATCTATCACTTTCATAAAACTGTACGTTGCTTGCTGTTATTTATAATGTAAAGGGTGTTTTTTTAACAGTGCAGGGAGGGTTTATACAGTAAGTAAACAAAAATATAATTGTAAATGAGTATGTATGTCACGTCATCATCATCACATTCACGGTAAGTTTTCCTATCACTTTCATAAAAAATTACGTTGCTTGCTGTTATTTATAATGTAAAGAGTGTTTTTTTAACAGTGCAGGGAGGGTTTATACAGTACGTAAACGAAAAAATAATTGTAAATGAGTATGTATGTCACGTCATCACCACCTCATTCACCGTAATTTTATCTATCACTTTCATAAAAATTTACGTTGCTTGCTGTTATTTATAATGTAAAGGGTGTTTTTTTTAACAGTGCAGGGAGGGTTTATACAGTACGTAAACGTAAAAATAATTGTAAATGAGTATGTATGTCACGTCATCATCACATTCACGGTAAGTTTTCCTATCACTTTCATAAAAATTTACGTTGCTTGCTGTTATCTATAATGTTAAGGGTGTTTTTTTTAACAGTGCAGGGAGGGTTTATACAGTACGTAAACAAAAAAATAATTGTAAATGAGTATGTATGTCATGTCATCATCACATTCACGGTAAGATTTCCTATCACTTTCATATAAATTTACACTTGCATGCTATTATCTATGAAGTAAAGGGTGGTATGTTAACAGTACAGGGACAGTTTATACAGTGTAAACGTAAAAATATATTAAAATATCTATGTACATATAGGCTGATCCTACTTCGCGGATTTCCTGGTACGCGCCGGGTCCCGGAACCGAACTACCGCAATAAGTGAGGCAACACTGTATGTATATATATATATATATATATATATATATATATATATATATATATATATATATATATATATATATATATATATATATATATATATATATATATAGTGTAAAAAGGGTCTTGAATATAGGTGGTTTTCTAATAACACAGGGCAATGAAGAGCCATGCGGCCCTATAAGATGAGAAACCTCTGTACTGAACTAATGGAAGGTTGGCAATACATATAGTTTGTTCTCATTTACTTTGTGAAGAGTTCATGAGACTTCAGTTGCAAACTCCACATGTAAAAAGATGGAAAAAAGTACTATGCATGCCACTGTAAGAGAACTACTACAGGAGGATATCTAAAAATGGAGAACCACCTTGATAAAATGATATGCAACAAATCAAAGCTGCAATGCTAGAGCTGGATATAAAGAGCTAAAGCAAATATTACATCATAAGACATTTTCACATTATGTCTCATTTCTACCCTCTCCCCCCAAAAAGGGCCAAACAAGGGCCACAGATTCAATCCTAGAACAGAAAGCAGTAGTATCTCACAGAAACTGGAGACTCTATAACAGTGGTGTCAAGGGTAAAAATATTTGAGACCTGAATCACAGGCAAGATTCATCGGATTTGCCTGGAGGGAAGTAACAGGATGGCAGTTTAGAGGATCTCCATAGGAAAAAAAAAATATGTAAAGCACCTACTTGAAAGGAAAAAAACAGTGCAGGTTTGAATATGAAAGTGATAGACAAATAAAAATTTCAACTTAAAGAGAAAAACAGTAACAAATTCAACAAAACCCTTTCACAATTTAAATACAAAAAATTGTTGAAAGCCAACAAATAACACCAAGTTGGTAATTTACCTGAGTAACAACATATAAGACCCTTCATAATATCACATATGGATATGAAGAGGAATGATTCCTTTGCAGTAGAGACTGTCAGGTAACACTGAGAAAGGATGGGATTTCAAGAGAGTTGGTGATCAGGACAAAGCCAACTTACAAATGAATTATGGCTGAACAGACCATCCAATGAAGCTCCATCGGGAAGGTAAAAGTTGGAAAAGAAAAGGTCTGGAAAACTAAAGATGACAGTCCAAAGTCCGTAAGGTGATGGAGGGATACATTCATCAGTTGATTATCAAATTATATACTATAACTAATAAATGAACGCAATAATAATATAGCATGTAAGAAGAATTACGTTTAGGTTATTTAAGATGGGGTGTAGGATTTTACTTTATCATTGCTCTTTCAGACAGTAGGTTTAAACCTCCATCAAGGGATTTAATATCTGCATGACTCAAGCTAGACTAATATTCCCCCAATGACTATCTCAGCAATAAGAAGGGGTGGGAGAGATTCAGCAAGAGCATTTTTAATAGATGTTAACGTGAAAGATAATTACAAAAAGAACTTTGCAAATTTTTCAACAAAATATTATGATGAAATATCTGATTAACTGTTCCTCCTTCAGAATCATGCAACCTCCTCAGATCTATCTATTCCAGGGTCCAGGCAGGTAAAGTTTGTGTAGATTAAGCTAGTTTCCTATTAGGAAATGTATAAGAAGATTTAAGACTAAGGCAAATATCTATATTATATAGCAATTATGGACAAGAAAAGATGTACTGCAGAGAGGAAGGAAGGATAATATAGCAGTATCTGCATATGCATGGGTAGGAAATGGAAAAAAAATAATATCCTTATGATAAAGTAAATTAAAGAGTTATCTATCAGAAAATCAGTATAACAGATAAAAGTTGGATTATGACATGGATGTACAACGCCACCTTGACTGTTTACTCCAAAACTGGAGAGTACAATGAGAGAAGTGATTGCAATATTATTGGGAGAGGGAATGGCACAAAGAACATAAATAATAAGATTTATGTAGTGTCATAATTACTGTCTATGTAATTATCATATAGTGGCAACATTCAATATCACAAGAGGAGCTTAACAGGGTACTAGGAAAAATGAAAATGAAGTGGCGTACAGTAAGATGAGAAGGAGACATGAAAAGGAAGTCAACACAGAGAAAAGCACGTAATATAACCCGTGAGGAATCTAGTAGTTAAGTACAGTCGAGCTCCACATACGAATGCATCCAACCATGAACAATCGACCTACGATCACAATTTTCGAACAAATTTTGAATCGATATCTAAACAATTCTCAAGGTATGAACATACATACATATGCACATCCGGCCAGGCGAATACGTGTTTGCTCTCAGTTCTGCATTGGTGAATGCACTGTGAAGATCGGTTGTTGTTCTTTCGTTGTAGTTATTAAATTTTTTTTCCTTTTTACTTTAAGTTAGCCCTCATTATGGCTCCCAAGAAAGTGAAAAGTGGGAGTGATAGCGACATTAAAAAGCCTAAACGTATTACTGTGGAAACAAAGAAGAAATAATAGCTTAACATGAGAACGGTATTAGTTTCTGATCTCGCCAAGCTGTATGACATGGCGAAATCGACCATCTGTACTAATTAAAATAATATGGAGGCCTTAAAGGCGGGTAACATGGCTAAAGGAGTGACTATTCTAACGAAGCATAGGTCTCAAGTAATGGAAAAGGTAGAAAAATTATTGCTTATTTGGAAAAATAAAAAAGAGCTTGCTGGAGATAGTGTTAGTGAAGCGATAATATGCACAAAAGCTCTACAGTTACACCATGATTTAGTAACAAACACTCCGACTGCCAGAGGCACTAAAAATGATGAATTTAAAGAAATTAGAGGCTGGTTTAAAAAATTTCGTCGACGAACTGTATTTCATAGTGTTGTTAGGCATGGAGAGGTGGCTAGTTTGGACCAAAAGGCAGCAGATGCCTTTGTGGTAGACTTTGCTAAATTTATACAAAGTTAAGGTTACGTCTCGCAAGTGTTTAACTGTGATGAGACAGGACAGGTTTGGAAAAAAATTGCCTAGAAGGACCTACATAACTCAAGAGGAGAAATCAATGCCTGGCCACAAGCCAATGAAGGACAGACTTCCACTTTTGTTGTGATTGCCTAATTGTGCTTACGGGAAAGAGCCCTATGCTCATAAATCTCCGTCTACTGGTTGGTTCCATTTTTGTACTTAATGATACTTATCATATTTATCCTTAAAACTATGGACTGAGTTAGCATTAACTACCTCCTCCCTTAGCAAATTCTAGTCATCAACTACTCTTACACTAAAAAAGTATTTCCTTACATTCTGTAAAGTTTTCTTACAAAGCTTCGAACTATGACCTCTAGTTAAAGTGCCAGCCACATCAAAATATCTATTCTTATCCACTCTTGTCATATCCATGATGGAATTTAAAAACTGTCATCATATCCCCCTCATTCTTCCAGCTTCGAGTGATGGTAAGTCTAATTCCCTCAGCCTCTCCTCATAACTGAGATTGCGTATATCTGGCACCAGTTTCGTGGCATATCTTTGAGCCTTTTCAAGCTTAACTACGTGATTTTTCAAGGGTAGATTCCAAAAGGGGGCTGCATATTCAAGCTTTGGTCTCACATAGGTTACATAAATATTTCTAAACATATCCTTTTCCATGTGCCCAAAGGCTAACCTTACATTTGCTTAAGAAAGCATACGCTGCCCTTACTATGCCATTTATATGCATTTCTGGAGACAAATCTGCCAGTATGTTCACTCCTGGATCTCTCTCATTCTCTGTTTCTTGAAGTTCTGCTCTTGCTATTGAGTATTCAAGCTTGGGCTTTCTTCCACTTGTACCCATTCTTATTACCTTACCTTTATAAGAATTGAATTTCATTAGCCATTTTTCAGACCACTCATGCAAACTATTCAGGTCTTCCTGAAGTTCTCTACCATTGTTCTCGTCTCTTATTTTCCTCACAATCTTTGCATCATCTGCAAACATATTCATGAATGAATTTACAGACTCTGGTAAGTCATTTACATATACAAGGACAAAAGTGGCCCTAAAACTGAACCCTATGGAACTCTACTACAAACCCTTCTCCATTCAGACACTGAGTGTCTGTTCCCTTCCTTCTACAGAAGTTTTTATCAATTCCAAGACATTAACACCTACTCTCTCCTTTGCTTGCAGCTTATTATGTATCCCGTGTGGGACCGCATCAAATGCCTTCTGGAAGTCTAGGAATATGCAATCTGCCCAGCCCTCTCTTTCCTGTAAGATTCGGCTTACCTCATTATAAAGTTCTAATAAGTCTGTTACTGTTGATCTACCTTCTCTGAAGCCATGTTGTCTCACTGACAAAGAGTTGAAGTAAGTGGGCATTGCAAGATTAATCCTCTTTTAGTCTACCACTCTGAAAATCCTTGCATTTTTAAGCGCAATAATGTGTTGAAGGCTACACTCCCTGTAATGTGAAGGTCAAATAGCAAGGCTTGGGTAACACGCATCCATTTTATAGAATGGTTGACTGAAGTTTTTGCGCCAGCTGTCACGAAATATCTTGAGAAAAAAGGTCTGCCCTGTAAGTGTCATCTGGTAATGGACAACGTTCATGCACATCCTCTAGATTTGGAAGAAGACCTTGATATCGAATACAACTTCATAAAAGTCGAATTTCTTCCTCTAAACACCACTCCTTTCCTCCAGCCTATTGACCTGCAAGTCATTTCTAATTTTAAGAAACTGTATACGAAAGGTCTTTTTGACAGGTGTTGCCAGATCACCAACAACACAGATTTGACCCTGCATGAATTCTGGAAAAACCAATTCAATATCCTCCACTGCATAAACCTCAATGACAAGGCAAGGAAGGAGGTCTCTTACCACACGTTGCATTTTGCCTGGAGGAAACTTTGGCCAGGTTGTGTGACTGATAAAGACTTCGAAGGTTTCAAGCAGGAGACAGCTGTCAATATAGAGAATGAGACTGAGGTCACGGGCAAAAGTTTGGGCTTGGAGGTCAATGAGGAGGATGTGGAGGAGCTGGTGGAGGACTACAAACAAGAACTCACAAAAAAAACTTCTGAGGTTGCAACGTGATAAGGTGAAGACTATCCAGGAGGAGCAATCAGTGGATGAGGAGGAAGAGAGGATAGGTAAAGGTTTCAAGTGCTAAGTTGAAAGAAATTTTGAGTAAGTGGATTGATGTGCAGGCTTTCATTGAGTCATCACTCTGACAAAAAGTGACCAACAGAGCAGTGTACATTTTAAATGACAATGTGATGTTCTATTTCCTAAAAATTTATCAACAAAGAAAAAGACATATTTCTTTGTATCGTTTTCTTGTCCTGATACATGCCAGAGAACCACCTTGCAAGAGAGAACATGGTGAGAAAACACTAGAAATACCTGTACAGTTGCCGGACATTTTTATGGAAGGGGACTCTTCTTCAAAGGAGTAGTCCTCCTCCACCACCATCCACATGTGCCAGCAACTATCAACCGCAAAGGTAAAGTGCAATACAATTATCATGTTTTATTAGAATACTGTACTGTATTTTGCTATAATTAAGATATTTAATTCCATTCTATATTTTTGCCACATATACACCCATAAAAAAAATAAAAAGGTATGTTTCTGGGTCTGGGGAATGGATTAATTGGATTTACATTAATTTCAATGGAAAAATTGTTTCTTGTTACGAACATTTCAATTTGTAAAAGGGGTTAAGGAACGAATTAAGTTTATGACAAGAGGTTTCACTGTATCTCGTTATAGAAAATATGCAGATGCTAAGGACACACATTACAATGTGTGAGGAAAGAAAATTATTTTGTGAACTGTCTGGAGTAAGAGAGGCTATTTATCAGTAAATGTTTTCTTAGTCTGCATTACTGGAAAGATTAGATGAAAAAACTACAGAAAAATCTTTAGGATAACTTTACTTGTGTAAAAACAAGAGTAAGCCAAGAAACGATGTAAAGTCTATGAACTTGATTAGGAACGTTTTATCATTATACAATATAACATAACATTAATGAAAAACATTTCCCTTTACCAGCCTAAACAAACAAAGGACACTTGAGGTCTAGTTGTGGAGGTGATTAGGCATGGACTTGGACTGGTTCAGTATCTATGATGAGCAAAAATTATGTATTACAAAAAGAATACAAATAAACATATACTGTATATAAAAATACTGTTTTTCCATTTCTGGTAGTGGGCCTTGGGGCCATCAATGAATGCTTTTGGGAGAAGAATATAGCATGGAAGTAATGACTTAACAATACACAAACACTACATTCACTGGAATTATGACAAGAAGTAGACCTACTATGCATCACAACAAAATTATTCTACTCTGCATATTCTGGAAGGTACAATAAACATTCAATCCATATTTTGGTACCCAGTTCCATTTACTATAAGTAATATTGAAATCATTCACAAATATATTTGAGGAAGATTTCTAAGAAAATTCCCTGGTTTCACAAAGCTGCACTCAAGAAAAAGCTCTTAACAGATATGACATTATATTGTTGTAATTAGAAGAATATGTCAGAATCCTGCCAACTCAAGTCAACAGTTGCACCAGCCTACTGCCTCAATGAGATATTGCATCCCACTAAAAAAATAATTCAAAATGGGAACACAACTCAACGTATACAAAATTTACCATGGCTATGATTCTTAGAATGGAAATATATGGAATTTCTTTTTATTACAAAACAAGATATCCTCTTGCAAACAAAAAAGACTCAAGAAAGAGGTAGTCAACACAAATACCTAATTTTTCAGTCCCTCCAAAATCAAGTTATAAACTCTTCCATGCATTGTTTACCATTCAAGAAAACAAATTTAAGAAATTGAATTAATTTTATAAAACACATTTTTGTCAACGAATGACAAGCTTATTTCTTCTTTGGTCAAAACAGTTTCACATACAATCAATAACTATCTTGTGACATTCACCCCTAGTAAATCCCAGTGATGTTGGGCATTTTTTCTCAACTTTCCCATTAATTTTCTCTGGGGAGCAAAAAAAAAAAATATTATCCACTTAGGAGCCAACTGTAACTATCATTCTCTTAACTTCATTAGCATCAAGATCAAGGCAAAGAACAATGAATACTTGAAAATTTAGTAACTCAAAGCCAATGTAAAATATCGCAATATGGGGATTACAGCCTAATTCAATATACTTTTACGAATATGCAGCTTTAATAAGCAATATCGACGTAACTAATGATAACTCTATATAGGAAATTTATATCTATAAATACTCAATATAAAAAAAAAACATTCTCAATAAATCATGAATCTAAAATTCAAATCACCTAACATGTGCATAAATATAAGCATAACAGAGAAAACTGAAGACTATCCCATAAAAGATCTTACGAAAGTAATTAAATATATTTCAGTCTTCATCACGAATCAAAATCGACTTACTTTATTCCTTGTCAACTGACGTCTTGTCCTCAAAGACAGCAATGGGTTGGTGTAGGTTGAAGTTGGAGATGAATCAAGCATTTTATATCTCATATATCAAAAACATTTTTCCCAGTCTGTTGTAAATTTGAGTAACTTCTGGAATGACCAGGAACCAAATCATATGTGCTTATTAGTTATCAAAGAGCTTAGCACACTAGAACCTACTTCATATGAAAGTCAGGAAATATGCAATCCAGAGAGATGATCCTATATTTTCATCTAAAAACGAGTTGCAATGTACGACATACTAATTTTCCCATGATACGTTTATATCTCTACTTTTGAAGACATTAAATCTTTAATATTTTATCAGTGAAATCTTATTAATATGTAATATAACATGCTATAAAATGTAATATAAAACTTTGAAGAATAGGTTTCAGAATCTAACTAAGGCTCAATTGTCATACAACTATTAAATCTTTAACATCTTTTCACATTTCAATAGCTCACTACATGCTAAAGACATAAATGCTCAAGAGTCTAATTAGCTATTCCTCTTCTTGTTTCCTAATTTTCTAGCCTAAAATACTAAAATATGGTACTTCTCAATTTGTACATTAAAGTTTTTGAAGAAGGGGACCTGATTGACAAGAATACAACTAATAAAGACTTCTAATTTCAGCCAGGAAAAAAAACTTAAGCATCTCTAGCCTCAATACACACTCCTGTAGTGTTTCAGTAACTTGTGACATATCTGTATTTCAAAAGACTCCCCCGAGTTAATTCCAAATTATTTTGCAATCAGAAACTAACAAAGAACTCTATCCTACTTCAAAGGAAAAACTGTATGAAAATATCTATCACCCATTTTGCAGGACACTGATCTTATAGTTGCATAAATGACTAGCACTGGCTTTGATGCTAAACTACTCCCTAGAAATGTCTTCCTTTGAGCTTACTATCAGAATGATTCTAGTCAGCGAATTTAGTAATAGCAACTTACTCAAGTGGTCAGCCCTACTAATGTACTTCCTAAACCACCCATATCCACTGCTGCTGTTCTCTCGCACTCGACATAGAACTTTTGGGGGCGAGTGGCTGACTACAGGAAGTGTGTGACGGCTCATGAGAAGAGCTCACAAAAGTGTTAGCAGTCTCCATCATGGTATTATGAGTACCATGTTGAGTCTGATCCACCACCAATTCTGCACACACTGGTGCTGCCTGATTCAAAGCACTCCTCTCTACTGTGTTGTCTGAAGAAAGAAAGCATAAAAAAATACAGGGTATCCAAATAATGACATACGTTATTAATAGCATACAAATATATAGGTAAACAAATAGAAAATGCTAAAAAATCATCACATATACATCCTCTTGCAATACTCACACACTTCAATAATGAGCACAACATAAAAGAAGGCTTAAATTAGTCTAACTCTGCTAAAAATGTCATTGTTTTAGGAAAAATCTACAATCAGTGGCTACTGTCATATCAATGATCCTTTCAATAAACTTAAGAAATTTATATATATATATATATATATATATATATATATATATATATATATATATATATATATATATATATATATATATATATATATATATAATATATATATATATATATATATATATATATATATATATCAAATAAGCACATTACATATGTGAAAACATGAATCATTTTTTACCCCGACCGGGACTTGAACCTAGGACTTATGATTACTAAGTCAAGGCGCTACCACTACACCACAGAAGGTTAAAAGGAACCCAACCTTATAGCTTATATCTGCTATACTTAGGAATGAACGCATTCTAACTGAATGCCACTATGTTCATATTACAGATTCCCCAACCTCACTCGTGGCTTCATTTTAGCATTTAATTCAATTCCCAATCTCATTCGGGCCATGAAATTATCAAATAAGCACATTACATATGTGAAAACATGAATCATTTTTTTACCCCGACCGGGACTCGAACCTAGGACTTATGATTACTAAGTCAAGGCGCTACCACTACACCACAGAAGGTTAAAAGGAACCCAACCTTACAGCTTATATCTGCTATACTTAGGAATGAACGCATTCTAACTGAATGCCACTATGTTCATATTACAGATTCCCCAACCTCACTCGTGGCTTCATTTTAGCATTTAATTCAATTCCCAATCTCATTCGGGCCATGAAATTATCAAATAAGCACATTACATATGTGAAAACATGAATAATTTTTTTACCCCGACCGGGACTTGAACCTAGGACTTATGATTACTAAGTCAAGGCGCTACCACTACACCACAGAAGGTTAAAAGGAACCCAACCTTATAGCTTATATCTGCTATACTTAGGAATGAACGCATTCTAACTGAATGCCACTATGTTCATATTACAGATTCCCCAACCTCACTCGTGGCTTCATTTTAGCATTTAATTCAATTCCCAATCTCATTCGGGTCATGAAATTATCAAATAAGCACATTACACATGTGAAAACATGAATCATTTTTTTACCCCGACCGGGACTCGAACCTAGGACTTAGGAA
This sequence comes from Halocaridina rubra, assembly GCA_037179515.1. Classification (NCBI taxonomy): domain Eukaryota; kingdom Metazoa; phylum Arthropoda; class Malacostraca; order Decapoda; family Atyidae; genus Halocaridina; species Halocaridina rubra. The sequence goes on from JAXCGZ010000181.1 coordinate 54,273, forward strand.
TTGAATTAAATGCTAAAATGAAGCCACGAGTGAGGTTGGGGAATCTGTAATATGAACATAGTGGCATTCAGTTAGAATGCGTTCATTCCTAAGTATAGCAGATACAAGCTATAAGGTTGGGTTCCTTTTAACCTTCTGTGGTGTAGTGGTAGCGCCTTGACTTAGTAATCATAAGTCCTAGGTTCGAGTCCCGGTCGGGGTAAAAAAAATTATTCTTGTTTTCACATATGTAATGTGCTTATTTGATAATTTCATGGCCCGAATGAGATTGGGAATTGAATTAAATGTTAAAATGAAGCCACGAGTGAGGTTGGGGAATCTGTAATATGAACATAGTGGCATTCAGTTAGAATGCGTTCATTCCTAAGTATAGCAGATATAAGCTATAAGGTTGGGTTCCTTTTAACCTTCTGTGGTGTAGTGGTAGCGCCTTGACTTAGTAATCATAAGTCCTAGGTTCGAGTCCCGGTCGGGGTAAAAAAATTATTTATATATATATATATATATATATATATATATATATATATATATATATATATATATATATATATATATATATATATATATATATATATATATATATATATATATATATAAGCGCACCATATCTTGTAAGATACATATACTGTATATAGTTTCTTACAGACTAACAAATACAAAGTAGCTGTATAAATAAAATTCAGACATTTGCAGTCCAAACTGCATTAAATACTTCTATAATGTCATTA
>JAXCGZ010000181.1:57500-115961 GCA_037179515.1 Halocaridina rubra
ATTTTATAATTTTTTGGTCCATCCTGGTTCCTACTTCACGAAAATTCACCTATCGCGACGGGTCCCGGAACCTAACCCTCACGATAAACTAGGGATCACTGTGTGCATATATATATATATATATATATATATATATATATATATATATATATATATATATATATATATATATATATATATATATGGGGTCCTCTAACATCAGAGTTCCGTTACTGACAGCTGACGTAAGTTGGAACACACATAAACTCAAACCTAGGTCCCCCAACATATGTTAAAAGTCCATCCATATACCAAAGCCATATTCCCCCTTATAAGGGGGTGGCTGAGTCAAAGAAAATACTTTGTCACTTTGTGGTAAGTAAATAGAGGAGGGAATTCCCTGTCCCCTCGCTTCGCCTCATTTTGTCGACTTTTTCGATATGCAGGGGAACACAGAGGAAGTATTTTTACCCCCCTCCCTCAGGGGTAAATTTTATGTTAAAAATAAATTAAATCATTGGAAAAAAAATATGTGATCTTAATCTATGATAAAAAAAATGCCAAAGCTAAACTTAATAGTATTGTTTACCTTTGAAATCTATCAATAGTAAAATTACAGTACAGTACAGTGTATTATAACTTACCTATACTGCTGTGGTTGACTTGCACACTGGAAGGGGCCATTGCAAGGGAGGGAGAGACAGGTGCTGAGGAGACTGGAGCAGGTGAGTCAGGAGAGGCAAAAGAACATAATGGAGGTACTGGGGCAGATGAGTCTATTGAAGTAAAGGCACCTGAGGTAGAGGGCACAGGATCTGTTGCTGGGGGCACTATCATCACAAAGAATTGTTCAAGGCAAATCTGGAATGTACCTGGCAACTTTGGGCTGAGCCTCAAGCTTTGCCAACATTACCTCTGCCAAGGTAAACGATTCTTCCAATTCCTTAGTTGTGAATCTCTTTGCTCTGAGCATGGTAGTTCTTCCTCCTCTTCAATTATTTACTTTTCCAGTTGAATGAGGTCCTCAGTAAATAACTCCTTGCCATGAGATTTCAGGAGCTCTTTTACATCATCAGCCTCTACCTCCACCTCGAGCTCCTTAATCAAGACAACAATGTTCTTGGTTACAGCCTCAACTGTTTCCTCAAAACCTCGGAAGTTATTCACAAAATAGGGACATGGTTCTTTACATACCCCATTCAAATTGCACAGCATCACTTCCTCCCAAGAATCACCAATATCCTTCACAGCATGAAGAATATTGTAAGACTTCCAGAAGTCCTTGAGAGTCAGGTTCTTGTCCTCCTCAGTTGCCCTGAGAGCCATAGCAATTATTCCTCGGAGGTAGTAGGCTTTATAAGAGGCAATGGTCCCTTGATCCACTGGCAGTAACAGGGAAGTGGTATTAGGTGGAAGGTAAACCACCTTTACATTAGAATGAAAGTCATCCAAATGGGCAAGGTGACCAGGGGCACTGTCCAGGATTAGCAACACCTTAAAGGGCAGACCCTTAGATGTACAGTACCTCTCCGCTTCTGGGATAAAATGGTTGCTGAACCAGTCCTCAAATATTTGAAAGGCTATCCAAGCCTTCTTGTTTGACTTCCAGAGGACTGGCAGCTGACCCTTCCAAATGCCCTTGAGGGGTCTTGTTTTCTGCTAAATAAACCAAGAAGGGCTTCAGCTTACAGTCTCCAAGAGAATTAGCCCCCAAAAGCAAAGTCAGTCTCTCCTTGCTGGCTTTATGGCCTGGTGATGTCTTTTTCTCCTTGGCGATGTATGTACGCCTAAGCATACGCTTCCAGAATAAGCCAGTCTCATCCACATTGAATACCTGTTCAGCATGGTAACCCCCCTCCTTTATTATCTCAGCCAAAACGATAGGAAACATTTTTGTTGATTCCTCATCACCACTAGCAGCTTCCCCTTGCACACTTATATTATACAAAGTAACACGAGCCTTAAAACGATTAAACCAACCTCTCCTCACCTGCACTGCCTTCCCTCCTTTCTCTTTTCAAGTCTATGAATAATATTTCAGCCTTTTCCTGTATTAACATAATGCTTATTGGTCCTTGTAAAGTCCTTGTATAACGTTGTTTTGCCGTTACATCAGAGACCAACAAATAATTGATAAATTATTAATAGATTATTTTTCGACCTACGTGGCTGCTGAGGTAAATTCAAACCATGCAAACTGAACAGATTGTTAGCGCGGCAAACGAATAGACAGCTATTCGTATTTATCAAGTTAATTGCTTTATTTATTTATTTGTTAATATATTTGGTTATACCGAGGGATTATATTTAATTTAAAAAACAAACACAGCTGTAAATATGATTTTATTCGAAATACACACAAATACACAGCTAGCAACACTGCTGTATTCGTATATATCAATTTAATGGCTCTATTTATTTATCTGGTTATACTGAAGAATTATAGTGAATTAAAAAAAAAAGAAGCTGTAAATACATTTTATTCGAAATACACTCGCCTCTTGGAACAACGTAATGTAACTAGTCATTTACCATAAGAAACAATGATAATAGTCATATATACGTTCCACAACTGTACATACACACACTATGCTAAAGATATAAGATTAGTAAAACATATAAGTACACCTAGTTCTTACAATAACGCGAAAATAGGTTCTCAAAAGTGCCATGTATTGCAATTTTCGCGTAATGTAACGAGTCAATTTCCATAAGAAACAATGATAATGGGCATAGATACGTTTCACAAAAGTACATAGACACACTATACCAAAGATATAAAATAAGTAAAACATATTTTACAAGTACATAACAAAGCAGAAAGACCTGTAGTTATTTATATTAACATGCAAATACTGTACAGTATAAAAGGTATACATACTGTAAAGTAAACAAATTAATGAACTCTATTATGCGGTGGGCAACAGGCATACACTGGGATGTGCAGGGTGGCAGTGAAAACAAGGAGGCAAAAGTTTTGTTACCTCCGTATCAGCTGATGCAACCTCGCACGCTATTTCCCTGACGATATTATATCGCAAGTTTGCTTGCTGCTTGTTCAATGGTTTTTTTCCATTCTCTTCATAATATCCGATCGCATTAAGTGGTGGAAGAGGAGGAGGATGCGGGAGAACGAACCTCTATCTGCAAACGTTTTGCCACCTCCGTATCAGCTGATGCACCCTCGCACGCTATTTCCCTGACGATATTATATCGCAAGTTTGTTTGCTGTTTGTTCTTAATGCTTTTTTCAATTCTCTTAATAATATCCGATTGCATTAAGCAATAGAAGAGGAGGAGAATGCAGGATAGCGAACCTCTATCTGCAAACATTTTGCCACCTCCGTATCAGCTGATGCACCCTCGCACGCTATTTCCCTGACAATATTATATCGCAAGTTTGTCCTTAATGCTTTTTTTCAATTTTCTTCATAATATTCGATCGCATTAAGCGGTAGAGGAGGAGGAGGATGCTGGAGAACGAACCTCTATCTGCAAACGTTTTGCCGCCTCTGCATCAGCTGATGCACCCTTGCACGCTATTTCCCTGACGATATTATATCGCAAGTTTGTTTGCTGTTTTTTCTTAATGCTTTTTTCCATTTCCTTCATAATATCCGATCGCATTAAGCGGTAGAAGAGGAGGAGGATGCGGAAGAGTGAACCTCTATCTGCAAATGTTTCGCTGCCTCCGTATCAGCTGATGCATCCTCGCACGCTATTTCCCTGACGATATTATAATGCAAGTTTGTTTGCTGCTTGTTCATGCTTTTTTTTAATTCTCTTCATAATATCTGATCGCATGAAGCAGTAGAAGAGGAGGAGGATGCGGGAGAACGACCCTCTATCTGCAAATGTTTTGCCGCCTCCATATCAGCTGATGCACCCTCGCATGCTATTTCCCTGATGATATTATATTGCAAGTTTGTTTGCTGTTTGTTTTTAATGCTTTCTTTCAATTCTCTTCATAATATCTGATCGCATTAAGCGGTAAAAGAGGAGGAAGATGCGGGAGAACGAACCTCTATCTGCAATTGTTTTGCCGTCTCCGTATCAGCTGATGCACCCTCGTACACTATTTCCCTGACGATATTATATCGGAAGTTTGTTGTTTGTTTGCTGTTTGTTCTTAACGCTATTTTTCAATTCTCTTCATAATATCTTATCGCCTGAAGCGGTAGAAGAGGAGGATGCGGAAGAACGAACCTTTATCTGCAAACATTTTGCCGCCTCCGTATCAGCAGATGCATCCTCACACGCTATATCCCTGACGATATTATATCGCAAGTTTGTTTGCTCTTTGTTCTAAATGCTTCTTTCCATTATCTTCATAATATCCGATCGCTTTAAGCGGTAGAAGAGGAGTTTGTCGGTTATTTACTAAAATTAAATTTTTTTTCTAATTTTATTGCAGGGGCATTTTTCGCGAATTTCATATTTTCTTACTATTACTTTTTAGGGAAGTTATTCGAATTTTGTGAATTATAAACACACGTAAAAAGCGAACTATATATATATATATATATATATATATATATATATATATATATATATATATATATATATATATATATATATATATATATATATATATATATATATATATATATATATATATATTGTATATATATATATATATATATATATATATATATATATATATATATATATATATATATATATATATATATATATATATATATATATATATATATATATATATATATATTATACATATATATATATATATATATATATAGATATATATATATATATATATATTATACATATATATATATATATATAGATATATATATATATATTATACATATATATATATATATATATATATATATATATATATATATATATATATATATATATATATATATATATATATATATATATATATATATATATATATATATATATATATATATATATATATATATATATATATATATATATTATACATATATATATATATATATATATATATATATATATATATATATATATATATATATATATATATATATATATATATATATATATATATATATATATATATATATATATATATATATATATATATATATATATATATATTACATATATATATATATATATATATATATATATATATATATTACATATATATATATATATATATATATATATATATATATATATATATATATATATATATATATATATATATATATATATATATATATATATATATACAGTGTTCCCTCGTTACAACACGGTTCACCTATCGCGAATTCAGTGCATCACGGATTTTTTTGGCGAGGGGGAAAAACAAAAATTTAAATGATTGTAACACCAGGACGGGCCAGAAAATAGCAAAATAAAACAGCATTTATCGGGCCTGGGCACGAAGAATATATAAAGTAAAAAGAAACATAGATGGAGAGTATAATGACCTTTCATGTGTGAAGGGATTATAAAAGATGTGTATTGAATATCCAATATTCTGCTGGGTTTTAATATACCTATTCCAAAAATTCTCTTTAGATCTTATTATTATTATTATTATTATTGGCAACAATAATTTTCCTTTGATGATGATTGTGAAGATTATTATTATTATTATTATTATTACGAATTTGTCATTAAATAATTATTTTTACAATAAATAATGTAGTTTTGGTTGAACGAACAAGAGTTAATTAAAGATGTTCTCTCTCTCTCTCTCTCTCAACGTCTTTCCCCATTTATTGTCGTCATCTTTCATTTCCTCTTTTTCATATTTATTATAAGTATTTTACATTATATATATCGTTCATTCGGCACAAGGAAAATCATGTAATGACCATGTGGACAATTATAATTGCAAGAAAACTCTGTTTACACAAAGTAATCAACGTTATCCTGACGCAGTAAAAGATTGATTGGCAGAATGCCTACCAAAGCATATTTCGCTCTCGACTTGGGAGCTATACATACACTATGCATAAGAATACTTATACATAATAGAAATAAATACATATTCATAAGCGTAAACTTAATATAATTGAATAAGTATACATACAATATCTGTAAATCTACATACATACACTTAGACTACAATAAACAAAACTATCATGCAAAACAACACTTACGTAATGTACGTAGAAATAAACTGTCTTGAAATATATTCAAGACAAGAGAGATCTACTTATGTACAACATTCAAGTTATTCAAAAAAATTATTGACATAATAGGCAATTACATCACATGGAGCTTGTTAGCAAGCTGGGGGTAGACGAATGGCGTCACACAGTGTATGTGTGTATGTGATTACCTAATTGTGATTACGGGAAAGAGCCCAAAGCTCGTATCTTCCCGTCTCCTGATCGGTTGTACGTGTGTTTGTGTGTGCGTGTCCCACTTAACCGATTTCCGTTCCGTTTTACAGTAGTCTCTCTCTCTGTCAACATCTTTCCCCATTTATTGTCATCATCTTTCATTTCCTCTTTCTCATTTGATTTCTTCTTCTTCCCCTGTTTCTTTCTTCTCTACTTTGATGGCAAATGGATGCATCCTTTTAAAATTTCATCAGGAAATAAAGAGTGAATTTAAAACAGAGGGAAGTTTATTGGATTTCTCTCTCTCACTCTCTCTTTGTTTGGGGTTTATTTAATTTTCCAGATTATAAGTATTATTAATATTCCTTGGTTCTAAACATTATTCTATCTATCTGCACGAAAGCTTAACGTAAATAGTGTTAGCTGAGAGAAAAAGAAAACGTATACAACTCGTTCAAAGAAAACATATATCGTCCTGTACATGGGAAACTTAAATGATATATATATATTCTCTACACGCTATTTCCCTGACGATATTATATCAAAAGTTGTTTGATATATGTCCTTAATGCTTTTTTCAATCATTATAATATCACGTTCATATAAATTTACGCTTGCACGCTGTTATTAACAGAGTAAAGGGTGGTTTGTTAACAGTGCAGGGAGGGTATATACAGTAAAGGTAAACATAAATGTAAAATACCTATGTATATAAATAATAATAATAATCATAATAATCTCAACAATCATCATCAAAGGAAAATTACTGTTGCCAATAATAATAATAATAATAATAATAATATCTAAGGAGAATTTTTGGAATAGACATCATGAAAGTAATGCAGAGGTATATTAAAACCCAGCAGAGAATTGGATATTCATTACACATCTTTTATAATCCCTTCACATCTGACAGGTCATTACACTCTCCATATCTGTTTCTCTTTACTTTATGTATTCTTCGTGCCCAGGCCCGATAAAAGAAGGTTTATTTTATTATTTTCTCGCCCGTCCTGGTGTCACAAACATTTATTTATTTATTTACCTAGTTATTTTTTTTTTATTTTCTTTTTTAATATGGTGCTCCTACTTCGTGGTTTTTCACCTATCGCGGCCGGTCCTGGAAACGAACCCCCACGATAAACGAGGGAGCACTGTGTGTGTGTGTGTGTGTGTGTGTGTGTGTGTGTGTGTGTGTGTGTGTGATTACCTAATTGTGTTTACGGGAAAGAGCCCAAAGCTCGTATCTTCCCGTCTCCTGATCGGTGTGTGTGTATATATATATATATATATATATATATATATATATATATATATACATATATATATATATATATATATATATATATATATATATATATATATATATATATATATATATATATATATATATATATATATATATATATATATATATATATATATATATATATATATATATATATATATATATATATATATATATATATATATATATATTATATAATATATATATATATATATATAGTCGTCTCAGTTCATATGTGAATAACTGGTAAACCACTAACCACAAAAGTAAATATGCACATAAAGTCTGGAATCTTATAAATGTGTCACTACTATGCATAGAACCTATTCCCAGCCTCGTATATAAGGTAATGTACTTAACATCATGTATGATATGTAAGGGTGATGTAAGCAAGCAATGTGATAGTTGAAGGCTCTTAGTCAAGAACCAGCATGAAAGCAGAAGTGCTGGTTACAGTTACCCATGCTTTCGAAAGAAGTAGGAAAAGTTGGTCTTCAGCAGCGTCAAGGTTATGCAGCCCTCTTTTGAACCTACTTTGCTAACCCTGAACTGGGAGGGGGGCTAGAAAATGTGCCCTGTACATAATCTGCTGGATTCCATCATCTCAGAAATACCGCATCCAGAGGAATCACCATCATGAATTGAATTTAACATGTTCTGGTTTTACGTCACGGACTTTCTTTTCTACTAAGGGCTAGGACAGTTGCCTTCTTGCGAAGGACTTGTTTTGGCAGATGTACTCACTACCCTGAGTGCATGCCCTTGCTAACCTCAGACCATGAAAGGGCGCGAACCCTCGACCTGACGCCTCAGAGTTGCGGACGCTACTGCTTGAGCCACGGTGACTACATGAACTGAATTTAACATACAAAAGCAAAATCATAAAATTTGGACCACGAAGCATATGAATTCTTTTGGACAGCCTGAACTCAGATCGACCTGAGAACAGAACTGAGACCTGTGGATCTGGAGAAAGGCAACTGAGGGAAAAGCAGGGACAATACACCCTCTGCTGGAAATTAATTGATCTTGAACAACCAAGGATCCATAAAGTAGGTTTTGTTATTCAACAAACACTACTTAAGAAGTTGACAGCACAACAACTGGGAATCAATTCAAGTTTATGATAATATGGATAGTAGGCTCTGGGTTGGGGAAAACAGTAAGGAAGGAGTTGCTAAGGTTAACATCAATGGAGCACTCCTTTTCATCAAAGGCGCTGAGTATAACCATGCCTCAGCTATATCATATTCAATTTCAAGACCAACCAGTTGTACTGATAACATGAGCTGTTGCTTTTGTCTTTGACGACGAATGCTGGACAGCCCATCACCTAATTTCATCCACCATGAAAACGAAGATTCAACTTTGAAGGTAATATCAATATCAGAACACTATCGAAAAACTGAATGCTAAACTCCTTCAAGACATTCACCATAGACAGAAGTTTAAAAAAAATCTTCAAGCATAGGAGCCAAGACATTCCATACTCTTTAAGAGGAATATGGGCATCAAGCAAAGAATCCTATCATCACCCCCTGAAAGGAAACAATAGGTTCAAGATAAAAAAGCAAAAATCATACACCCATCATTAAGAGCAATGATGATATTAATTCTTGCTGGGGGAAATACTACAGAATAACTTGTACACCAAACTGTTACTCTGACAGGACTGCAATCAACAAATTCCAAAACAGCCCTTACTGTATATAGATCCCTAGACAATAGACAAACACTTCCAGAATCAAAGGAACAATCTAAAAGTTGAAACACAACAAGGTTGCTGGACCTGATGGAATATCAGCTGAAGTCTATAGGGGTGGAAGAAATTTGTTTAAAAACCGACTGCAAAATCTCTTCATCTAGAGTTGATATAAGAAGAAGTACCAGCATACTAAAGAAATTTAGCAATCATTACCATTTCCATAAGGAAAAACAAATCAATGCAATGCAGACACTATCACGAAAATTCCCTGTTAGAAAGTGGAGGAAGATCCTAACATGAATCATGAACTGGCTCAAGACTTTTGGCTGTGAGGATCCTTTCCGAGATCCACAATGTGGAACAACATAATGTTACATATAATATGTCAAATGTAAGTGAAATGTGGTCAACAATTTCAACCTTTACACAAGGCATTCGTTGATTTCACAAAGCCTTTAGCCTAGTATCAAGATAACTGTTAAGGAAGGTCCTACCCAACTACATATGTACTAAAAAGTACATTCGAAACATGAGACTCCTCCATAGGGCTTGCTTGCCACATTCATGGTTAGCATCAGCAACTGTGAGTCATTCTAGGTCAGATCAAGACTTAGACAGGGAAGCATATTCCCCCAACTCTGTTCAAAATCTTCATTGTAAAAGTTATAATTATAAAGATGACCTACCCACAGGAACTGAAATTTGTTTTAGTCCAAAAACAAGACATAAAGAGGTTTCCTCATTTTGTTCCAATATCCATGTGACACGTGTTGCTGCTCGATTACAAAACCATCTGCAATAAGTTCTGAACCCTTCAATCACACATACAAAAAACTTGGACTCTTCGTTAACACTAAGAAGACTCAAATCATTCAACAACCATTACCAGCTGATGCAAACCAGATAGAACCATCAATTTAACTTAGTGACACAACCTCAAACAATAAAGGGGACTTTCAATATCTTAAGTCACCTCTCCTCCAGTGTAGACCTTGATGATGAGACCCAACACATTCTCATATGCAGCAAAACAGATTTTGGACGACTCTGAGAATGAGTATTTCATTATTATGAAATCTGAAAAGACATCAAAATCTTAGTGTACAAAGCAGTGGCAGTCCAATCATTCTGGTATGCATCATAGACTTGAACGACATACTGACAACCTCTGAAAATAGTTGAAAAGTTTCATCATTGCAGTCTTCAAAACATTTTAAATATCAGCTGGGATGACAGAAGAACAATGTCAGTGCTGAGCATAAGCAATCACAAGAAGCATTAAAACTTTCATCATCAAGAACTAGCTAAGATGGATTGACAATGTTCTTAAATTGAAAATGAATGCCTGGTGACACAATTCCTCTAGCCCGACTTAAAGAAGGCAAACGTGAAAGAGGAAACAAAAAGATACAAAGATGTCCAACAAACTAATATGAAGAAATGTGACAATGATATGAGCAATTGAGAATCCACTACCAAGAAAAGGAAACTCTTGATGAACCATCATTTAGTGTGAAAATATCACACAAAGGGGGGATATACACATAAGACAATAGATTCTGTTTGATTCTCTTTTCATCGCATAATATTTGATGATATAATCTAAGTTTTCAAAACTTGTAAGAGGAAAACTGTAATATTTTGGGGATGAAGTAGAGTACAATACCTGGCATATAATCTCAGACTTCAAACAAGTTTGTTCCTTTCATACATCATTTTAAAAGAAGTACAAACAACAAGCATTACAAGAGATTTTATAAGTGGAAAGCTATCTGAAATTGAATAAAATATTCTGTGATGCACCAGTCTATATATATTACTCAAAACTTCCGAGTTACTTTCACTGGATTTTTTTTTCATAAATTTGGAATCATTCTGGATTATAAATTTCTGGAGTATAATACTGTCACTGAGTGTACATGTGAGAATTTTTCTCTCTGTGATCACAGATAGAACCATATGCTCATAACTCCCCATCTTCTAGTAGTTTTAATTTTTTATTAACTAACAGTTATCATACTTATCATAAGACTATGATGGTATTAAGCATCTACCGTTTCCTCACTTATCTAATTCTAATTATCAACTATTTTTACACTAAAAAAAGGTACTTATGTATTTATGTGACAATGAACTCCTTAAACTCACTAACTCTAACAATATTCACTTCTTCAACTAGGCATTTACACTTACAAGGAACTTATCCATCCACCAGTCCTCTCAGATCTCTTAGTCCTAACTATTTTACAACCCTTGGAAAAACTGCAACTCTGTACATTTCTTCCTTTAATTGTCTCTGTCATTGTGATTATATTTCCCTCACTGTCATGTATCCAATTCTTTAAATCTACTGCCTAACAAGCTACCCCATTGGTAATCATGCACAGTTACGTTCATGAGGCTACATCTCATGGTTCATTAACATTTCTTTTTTCAGCATATATTTGGATGAATCCTGAAACAAAACTTCCTGAACAACTAAGGTCGGATCATTCAAATGCTTTGTACTCCATTCCCATGAAGTTGATAATTAGGTATATGACATGACACCTATATAATGGCCACAATACCCCTTCTCAAGGGGGGTGGCAGAATCAAAGCACACATTCATCAGAAGCCAATTCATCTCAACCACTCCTCTTAGCTCCTTATCGATAGTGAGACACCACAATTCCTCCCCACTATGCTGCTGGGGTTACTCACAGGGTTAGCAGGTAAGACTCTTCTTTCCTGAAGCTAAACAGGTGTAGCTGGTTTACCCTGACATCTTCATCTCACAGCAACCTCCCTACATTCATCCCTCCCAGTTTATAGCACATAGCAGATGCAGGAATTTCCTTTGGCCCCCATAACCTATTTACTATCTCTCCACACAATGCTATTTCTTGCAATTTCTTTTCCCTTCTCCACTGACGTCTCACATGCACTCTTTTCGCCATTCATCCAAATTCTCATTGTAGGTCTTTCTTTTGGTTTACTCCATTTACTTCTGCTCTCCACATGCTTTATACTAGTCATTCCTCATGCCTATCTTGTAAAAATCATATCAGCACTGATCTAACATATCCGACAACTCAATTCCAACACCCATTCTCTGCCTCACCTTAATTCGCGCTCTATCTGTCTCTAATACACCTATCACACTTCTCACATATCTCGTTTCCATTATATTCAATTTATTCTTTTCATCCTCTCTTGGATTAAAAGTTACTGCTCCGCATAATACAGTAGGCAAAGTCACTCCTTCATATTACCTCCCTGCATTCATTCCTAAGAAGCTATTTCTCATCACACTTTTTCTTACACTTAGACATTTACTTGCTTCTTGCACTCTACAGCTTACCTCAGCATCCATTCACTGCTGCATGCTTCACAAATACATAATATTCTCAACTTCCTCACTGATTTCTCCATTACACTCATTCATATTGCAAGAGTCAACACTCTTCATACATCTCAAAACTATATCTTTACATGTTCCCATAGGTTCCTTCACTCACACACCCTTACAAACTCTATTACCATCTACTTCAGATCGTCCTCAGAATCAGGCACCGGAGCAATGGTATCCGCAAACAGAAATAGATTCATTTTCCATAATCTTTATTTGAAGCCTTTTGTCAAGCATTCTTTCAATCATTTCCCTTACAGTTATATCCACATACATACTGAACAACTACAGCAACATTACATATTCTTGACAAAACACAAAATTCACCCCAAAGCAATCACTTTCACCATTCTAAACTCACACGCAGTCTACTCCTCATGACATGGTAATATCATATCATGAAAACCTAAAATATACAGTAACAAGTGAAGTAAATTTATATTTCCAAATACTACAGCTTATGAAGTCTAAACACTAAATGAGATAAAATTAACTTAATTTTGGTATCTAAACTATATCTGTAAGTCTAATATAAATGTAAATTTGAAAACACCTACTTCTGCTTATTAGTACGAATAAGATAGGTATAGTTTAGATTTAAATGATTTGCTGGTATGCCAATCAGCATAAGCATTAGCTTGGTCTTATAAACCATACATATCATGCATAAGAACTGTGAATGAATATTTACGAATAGAGATTGTTTTCTTATGTAATTTTTTCCTTTAGTTGTGGGAAGCAAAAACTGTATAAAAAAAACTGGCTGAAAGCTTAAATCAATAAGAGAAAAAGAACTTGAAAATGAACACATGAAATGGAATGACTAACTTTCACACCAGGTCAAGGAGACATGGCCAAAGGACTTCTCCCAATCGCCATATCCTTAATCTACCCTGCCTTTACCAAACCCGTTTGGTAACAAGTCAGCAAGTATGTCCATTCAAGTTTACACCATTCATGTCAGTAAGAAATGGTAATTTATTTTCATTCTTTTTTATATAATATCCCCATGAATCCATCAAGATGAGCATAAGCCACTTTGCTGGTGACTTTTTTAACGATAATGAATAATTCTCACTCTATAAATACGTACTGGCTGGATAAGACCTATAAAATTCACTATTTGCCTTTTAAAAAGGGCAACAGGAAAGGCATTTTTGCACTTCTTGAAGCCAGAGCTAATGTTCCATTACTAATCCAATACATTTAATGGAATAGCCAATGAGGCTGCTGGACTAACTAGAGTTACCACAGAGGAATAGCATTATCCTGTAATTTAAGTATGGCAACCTTGGGGACTTGTACGTGGAACCTGCTGAGTGGAAGTCAGAAAATCAATAGTTACCACTTAGCTAACAAAGGGTGGTATGAGTGATGAAAAAAAAAAAAAAAAAAAAAAAAAAAAAAAAAAAAAGAGAGAGAGAGAGAGAGAGAGGATTGAAAGTACGTAAACTTATGCCGATTTTCCAAACTTTGCTGCAACATCTATCAACAGAACAAGAAAAACAGCAAAAAACCACAAGAAATTAAGCAAATTACACAGTAATAAATATACTTCAAACAGCATAAATCATTTCAAAGTCATCATCTTCAAAAACTTGCTTTATAATTGAAACAGTAACATACTGCAATACTATGTAACCACTTTATTGCTAGGCAGATGAGATAAAATTCTGTATTAGAAAGTCCTACTTCCAGTGGCAATACTTTCACACAAAATCATTATCTCACGTATATCAGTGATAATCCATCGTCTTCACAGGATCATCAGTAAAAATAAAATTGATATATACATAAAGCAACAATAATTAAAATTCAGTAAACTGGAGATACAATTAGGTATGAATAATGTACACTTTTCCTGAAATGGGCATGCATCTACAAACAACAAACATCGTTCTTTCACAGCACAAAAATGTACTAATTAAAAACTAGAATTACTTGCAGGTGCCACAATCATCTGTTATATGCACATACCTTCTGTTCTCATTCGCTTAATCTGAGAGAGATGAACATCTTCTCTTGATCTCTTGCAACCCGCAATCGGTGCATAATTCTGTGAGATGGCAGGATTAAGCGTGACATCTTCTCCCATTCTGTTGTGACCATTATATTGACTGCTTGGTGATTTTATTCCATTAGAACTAGTGAGTCCCAACACTGTGCCGATGACATGGCCATTTGTAAAACCTAGTGTGATGTTATCAGTTTGCTGTGGGGAGCAAGAAGACATGACACTATTGGTCTTTGGCAGATTTAAAGGGGCATCAAAACCATTTTCAAGCCCATTCTTTACAGGGGTGCAGTCAGTTTCCATGTCACAATCATATGGTGGTTCAGAGTGTCCATTTTTCTGATCACTGATAGGTCCATTAGCTGCTCCATTGGTGGGTTGGAATCCATAGTAGCCATTAGAAGAAGTACAAAATCCATTTGACTCTGTTCCATGGTTCGTGAAACTACTGGTATTACTCTGTCCATTTGCAGTTTGTTCTGAAACAAGTCGACTTGTGAAGAGGGCAGTTTGATCACAGTGAGGAAACACTCCTCCATTTAGCCCATGGGCTGGAACACTGCGAGCAATAGAGCTACTTGTATAAACAGCAACACCTACAAAGTATTAAGTAACCACTTGTGAAATACATATGAAAATGCTTATCACTAAAAACTTACAACTTGCTATATTTTTATGAGAGTATATTCAAACAGCAATACATATCAAGGTCATTCAAGGGTCTAACAACACCAAGCCATATGTAAGAATACCTAAAATTTGACTGAAAATGCAAAGAGTAACTTTATAGTAATAAATCTTACCTTGTTTTTCTTCAATCTGGGACAAATGATTTGCCAAGCTTCCATAACTGCAAGCATTGGCAAGTTGGGCTGCAGTTTGTCCATTATTATTACGAATTCTGGAATAAAAAAAGTCTAAGGTTACCCATTCACAAAACTGGAAACTATGTGTGCAATATGAAAAAAACTACAGCTCTGTTGGAAACACGTTTTCAAACTTGAAGTCTGCAAGTTTACATTGACTAAAAATGAATACAGTAGATAGTAAATAGCTTACTACATAAACGTAACTTACCTAATGCTTGCTTTACTGGCAAGAAGGATATTGACACATTCAAGAGATCCAGTTCTAGCAGCCTTGTGAAGAGATGTTTCTCCCAGATAATCCTGAAATGAAAATTATAATTACTATTTAAAAAGCTAAGCATTCAAGTATCTACCATTGAGTCACGATGCTAATGTTTATCAAATTTTAGGAATTGAATACCTTTTCATATAAAACATCACTGAACCTGAATTCCTCAAGATACTGTGCCACTACTGATCTCACAAAAATGGCATACATCCAGAGCCTGCTGAGGTGAAAAGAGCTTTCATATGAGGGAGAGCACTATCCTCTCCTTGACCTCAAATGGTTCATGTAAAAAAGCAGTTGAAGTTAAACTGAAAAATTCTTGAGACACTTGGCTATATAAAGAAAAGGGACTTTGAGGAAAGAAGACCATATTATGCTCAGTCACCATGCTGCCAGTAAAGAGACTTTCTCTCTCCACTTGAGGCATAGCCAATGCCGGTATCATTCCCGGGAAAAAGAAACCACCACCCTAATGGGAGAAGCTCTCTCTATACCAGTCTTTAAAGGAGATATCTGGAACATACTGACTTCGAGCCTTGCATAATAGTTGTGTCTCATCTTGAGCAGTTTTAAATGATGCGTTTTTGAACATACATGGTAGAAAAAAATAATCAAAAAAATTTCCCTAAAATAATTCATTATTGTAACTACTATACTATTTTTACATAAATTCAAGTTGTATTGGTAGAGCTTAAATACAGTACAGTCATCTAGCCTTGATATAAACTAAACTGCTGGTAGGGTATTATGGTTACATGCAAAGGATAGACACATTTACAAAAGGATCTTGCATGTACACAATTGTTGAGAAAAGGTCTATATGCAAAGCATAGACACTTTTATATCAGGGTCTTAATATGTATGATTTTTTAACTATGTGAACTGTGGTAGAACCAAATAACGTCATTACATGAGGAACAAGTGTAGTGTATACGTAGTGAATCAGAATATGGATACAGATACAGTAATTTAGACACTCCAATTAGTGCACAATATGATTTAAAAACATCCCAAACCAGCGTAGTTTCCTGCAACTGCTTTATAGGTAGAAAGACTTCTGAATACTGACCCTAATTTCCCATAAAAGAATCATCAGCACACATACCTGAGCATTAGGATCAGCTCCAGCTTGTAGCAGCCACTGAAGGCAATGTGGATGTCCAGCAAATGCAGCAATATGAATAGGAGTTTGACTGAAACGAGATGTTTTCAAGCCTGGGTGTGATGAGACTCCATTACCTATTCCACAAACCAAAAGCCTTAAGCAGTCCAGCTGTAATTGAGGTATAGATTAATAAAAACATGATATTCCATATGAATTACATGGTTAAGACAGAACAACATACTCCTATTAGAAAATAATTAATGCATCAATTCTACATTTAAATTATTTTACTTGTGTAATTTCTTTCAAATATGTTCAAAGTTGATGTTTCACAAGATCATCCAAGTAACTGGTTCAATAGCTGCAATTTTCAGGAGGCATAAGCAAAAATTTCCTAATTCCAATAAATGTGTCCATACATACATTAACCAGCTGAAGTAAGCTTTGTGTAAGTTTTCACATAGTATTCAGAGTCTATGAAACACCTCTTTGTGTATACTGACTTGTGTAAATAAGTGTAATTAACTGGGGTGAGCTTTGTTGACATAATGCTGGCGTCACACATAGCCAAAATTCCCGACCCCGACTCTTAAAACCGTCTAAAGACGGAATCCTCCCGGCAGCAATGACGTCATTACGATAATCGAGTGTAATTTTTCGTCCGCGTACGACGGAATCCTAACGGTCCTACGTAGTTTAAAAAAATCGAGGGGGTCCTGAACCGTCGTGGAGGGCCTACGATAATTGGTTCCTGCACCCAATAATCTCCATGATTCGGAAAACCAAATCAGTCGTAGAAGACTGCGTACGACGGGTAAGATCGATTTTCTTGATAGTACGCGGGCGCAGGAGAAGGTGTACGCCAGCGTATGATCCAGAGGATCGATCCTACCCGGCATACGCAGTCCTCCGGGTCTGGAACCGTTAAAAATTTAAAAATTCGCTTATACGTCTGGCAGCGCAGTACGAAAAGACAGCGCGCGCATGCGGGGTCTCATTTCTAACAACCCAGTCCTGGGCGTTCAGTTTTCCTGCTCCGCTTGCCGCATTTCTTATTGTTTCAGCATGATATTAGTGCATTTCCTATTGTTTACCATGATATTAGTGCATTTATTTTTTCCCTCATATCAATATATGAATTAATCAAATCCATAAATGTGTCAAACAAAATATATGAAATATATTAACATACATGGCCAACATATATTTACTTATATATATAAGTAGCTGAAGTGCCAAATATATAAATCAGGGTTATACTTTCACAAATATCCGGGTTATACTTTCACAAATATCCCATATATATATATATATATATATATATATATATATATATATATATATATATATATATATATATATATATATATATATATAATATATATATATATATATATATATATATATATATATATATATATATATATATATATATATATATTGCATATATTTATTGTTCACTAGGATCAATTCTAACATAATTATATAAATGGAAAAGTAAGAGCAAATATAACTATACCAAATTACTTTTTATTTGCGTTTACCAGTACATACAACTTACATTTGAAGGATTCTGTGAATGACAAAGATGAAACATTATTACATTATTAAATGCAAAATATTAAACTTAATATCTTCTCAGTATAAAATAATGAAAATGAACAACCCCCTACGAACGTCTACGTTCCCCTACGATGGGTAGGGAGCGTCGGGAGCATGGTTGGCCCAGTCGTAACGGTCAAAAATTTATATTTCCCGTTTTCTATGATGAGACTTGCGTTTGCGTATGATCAGTCGTAAGCTAAATTACGCGTCCAAACTACTCCGTACGATTGCAATTACGATCCATAGGAATGCTTACGCGGACGTATGACGCACTTCCGACAGGCACAGGAATGCACCTGTCGGCTAAAAAATCTGCCGGATCTCCAAGGATTGAGCGAAGATTCCGTTGGAACGCGGTCTTAAGAGTCGGGTCGGGAGTTTTGGCTGTGTGACACCAGCATAATTTTCAAATAAAGGATCATATAATCAAATAGGTAGAATACAGGGGGTCCCTGCTTTACATCCTTCCGAGTTACGCATTTCTGCCATTATGACAGAGGCCCAAAAATTATTAATAAATTATCAATAATTCAAAATTTCGACCTATCTGCCTTGTGTGGTAAATATAAACTTCATGCACTGAACAGCTTGTGAGGTTGGCATATGAATACACATGTAGAAGGACTGCTCTATAGCATATATTAAGTTAATGGTTTTATCTCTTTATTGTTTGTGCATTTGATTATTTGAAGGAATTATATTTACAAAATTACCAAATACTTAGCCGTATATACGTTCTTTATGCATAAAAGTTTGCTGAGGTTGGCGAAAGAAGTCACATGGCATTGTTGTAAAAGTATATATCAAGTTAATAGTTTTATTTAATTATATATATATATATATATATATATATATATATATATATATATATATATATATATATATATATATATATATATATATATATACACTTCCCACTTGTCTTTTAACGGAAAAGCAACCTTATGAATAACAGCAAAAAATAAATTGTGTTTACGAATTCTTTATTCATCTATAATAATACATTTATTACAAGATAATAAGGCAAAGAAAAATAGATATAACGGTAAAATGAATATTACTGGCAGTTTTGCCATTCCATCGGAATACTTGAATGATGAAAAAAAAAAAAAAAGGTTACAGGTCAGTGCAACTGGGAAGTGTGAGAGAGAGAGAGAGAGAGAGAGAGAGAGAGAGAGAGAGAGAGAGAGAGAGAGAGAGAGAGAGAGAGAGAGAATCATGTATCATATTGAATTCACGAATTTCAACCCTCGCGTCATTACGGACCATTTCGGTAAAAATGTAGAATTCTGCCCACGGTTATATATATATATATATATATATATATATATATATATATATATATATATATATATATATATATATATATATATATATATATATATATATATGGGCTTCGTTTTCTATCTGACCTAATCGAACGCTTATCATCAATGTAGGAGTTCGAATTCTACATCTGATCTCGTCTCTTTTTTTTTTTTTTTTTACATAAGAAAATGCTACAGTATATCAAAATATATGTATTCCCCTTAAATTTTATGATGCTTAAAACCACCATAAGTGGTTTCTTTCTAGTAAAAGTAGATAATCTATACAACTCTAATAGGTGGTTTCTTTCTAGTAAAAGCCGATAATCAATACAACTCGACTGAAGCTTGTTCTTATTAATTGCACGCTACCTGATTCTCCCCTCCCCTTCCCAGGACGCAGACACTAGCCAAGTCTTCAAAGGTTCTTGTGCCATCCATGCTAAAAACAATCTTCACACCTCCCTTAGCAACAAATAAACTGCGCTTTTCTTGCAAGAGAGTTGCGTATGTGCGTTCGCTCTACATACGCTAGCTCTTCCAACTTTCCACTTTCTATACAGAAGGCAAACAGTTGCTGTTGAAAGAGAACAGTAAATGCAATATGTAGGGATAGATGATCTAGCTCCTTGAAACACGTAAATAAAATATAAAAAAAAATAAAATATAAAACCAATGAAAACATTGTGGAGTAAAAATCATCAATGAGAGAGAGAGAGGGAGAGAGAGAGAGAGAGAGAAAATGTCAAACAGGTCCCATTCCTGGATATTTTTGAAGATATCTATGTCCTCCAACTAAAGAAGATAAAGAAAGCCGAAGTTGGAAGTCTAAAATAAAAACACAGGTGTAAAACATGCTTTTAAAGACATACTATATTCCCTTTCCCGGTAGCGAATAAAACTTCACACCGTTCACAGGTTGATTTCTTTCTGGACCAAGTATGTAGCCTACCGTTTGAACCTATTTCCGCTGGACATTATAAACGCTTCACAAACACTCGCACCTGTTTAGTTACTAATATCTGGATCTTTTATAAAGGTGAATATTAATGAAAATCAGTTGTTACTCAAGTTGCATGTTCCTGAGAGAGAGAGAGAGAGAGAGAGAGAGAGAGAGAGAGAGAGAGAGAGAGAGAGAGAGAGAGAGAGAGAGAGAGAGATCTAATACTCTATTTGAATATTAACACTCTTCGACGAACATCCGTTGAAGAGTAGTTAATGTTCATATCCTCTGGTGGTAAACTAACAGCAAGAGAGGCACTATGGATTAGCAACACATCCTGTTGCTGTCGTTTCCCCCAGAGCAGAGCAGGGGAACTTTAATATTAAATTATTTTAAGCATTTTATTTGGCAAGTGTCAAGGCAACAATTTTAAAGACGTTCTGTGCTGATTTCCACAGCCAATATTATATCATTCCGTAAATTACATTATCGATCCAGATGAAGAAGAATGTGGCCTTGGAGACTGAGAGGTTCTCTTATGTTCTTTACCTCATATTTTATTCATTTACATTTCGGATTGATCGAAATAACTTTAGAATAATATAGATTACTGAACTTTACAGAACATGTGGCATATTCGCTGTGTATAGTGGCAGAACTAGCAAATGTAAACAATGGGTGAAAAGGGATTATCAAAATAAATATGTACACATACACGTTTTTCGCACCTTTAAGACGGTTCCTTTTCACGTCGAGTGCACTGAATCTATTGTAGCAACTGCTCTAAAATAATATCTTAACCTCTATGGGATAATATATAGGCAAGCCACAAGCAATTGTAAGTGTCAAAAGTTACAGCAGCTGTACCTTGCACATACAACATTTCTTGGTTGTAGAGTCGATAAAACACGAACAAATTCACATTTTAAACACTCACGCTTAAAATGAGTGAATAGAATTAATGTTATTATATAAGCAGTCGTACATACCTAGAACAGGAAGTCTCTCTCTCTCTAAATTCTAATTTCAGCAAGGTCAGTTTTGTTGATATTAAACCCGTTCTAAAATCCGGAATAAAAGTCAAAATACGTGTTCTTGCAAACTTGAATTGGCCAAAACAGATATTACACAACATACAAGTAATATAAACAGAATAACTGCAAACTCGTTTAATGTTCAATTAATAAATAGAACTACAGAGAATCAATACTGGATTGTAGGAACAGCACTATAACTTGGTGGAGAAGGTTTTACCGTTCTTTATACACGCCGCAACTTTGGAAACCTCAAAATATTTTAACCTTACGCTAATCCTTACATAAATTACGGACGGGTTTCGAACACGATAACATAAAAGTCAGTCCATTAAAATTTGAGAGAGACGAGAGAGAGAGAGAGAGAGAGAGGAGAGAGAGAGAGAGAGAGAGAGAGAGAGAGAGCTCAGTAAAAATAAAAATAAGAGAAAGAAGGATAGCCTCCTCTCTCTCTGCCTTCTTCCTCTATGCTGCCCCCTCCCCATCCAGAGTTCACTCTTGCACAATATCCAAGCACACGCCAATGTTACATAACCAAACTCAGTGGCGTCAACTAACCGCAAGGAAATAAATGAAGCAAAAAGAGAATATTTCGTAAGGGGTTTCTATGCTGTGTCCTCTCCCACCTTAGATTCCAACTGTCAATGATTGATGTAGAAATATAAAATAATTATTTACTTATTTACCTAAATATTTATTCATGCTCATATTAACTTGATTTATCATCTCTCTTTCCTCATTAAGTCAATCTTGTTACTGCGTATGTACATTATTTTGTTTTCCAGGAAACTACAGAACTATAAACAAGCAATTCCGAATCAAACTAGACATAAAATATAAGTATTCTCTGATCATTTTTTCTTCGGTACAATGTTACCAGAAAATATATTTTACAAAGTAAATGTTAACTTACCAAAAGAAATGAGAAAAAGTATATATATATATATATATATATATATATATATATATATATATATATATATATATATATATATATATATATATATATATATATATATATTCGATTATTACCTTAACCTCAGTTCCCTAAAATATAAATGTTTTGAGAAATATTCTCCTAGATCAATTTGGTCCTAGAACCCATCTACATCCAATATTAATAACAAATAAACTTAACATTATTTCAAATATCTAATCTACAACATGTTTTTTCAAAAGACTTGAAACAATTTGCAGAAAACATCATCTGCAAAGAAACCAAGTTCTGCGCAATCATTTTGTGACAAGTGAAACAAGCTCTTCATAGTTCTTGTCTCTCGCGTATGAGCTCTAAACGATTATGTCAAGTCTATTTTTGTGTTTTACAGTGTTTAGCAACTGCAGCAATAGACCAAGGGCTCGACCGGATATGGACGCAGTTTATCCCTAGGAACCAAGGTGCGTGGCTTTTATGGTAAAGGGGGGTTCACACGGTTAAATGGTTCGTCGAACGCGGTTCGACAGAAGTGTTTGAAGTGATGTTCGAACGTGTGAACGGGGTATTTGGTTGTCGAACACGTTTGTCGAACGTGTTCGACAACCAAATACCCCGTTCACACGTTCGAACATCACTTCAAACACTTGTCTGTCGAACCGCGTTCGACGGGTTTACACGGCCAAACGGTTCGTCGAACGCGGTTTGACAGACAAGTGTTTGAAGTGATGTTCGAACGTGTGAACGGGGTATTTGGTTGTCGAACACGTTCGATAAACGCGTTCGACAACCAAATACCCCGTTCATACGTTCGAACATCACTTCAAACACTTGTCTGTCGAACCGCGTTCGACGAACCGTTTGACCGTGTAAACCCCCCTTAAGACTTGTTCTGGTATATATTCACCGACATCTTTTAATTATATTTAAGGGAATGCAGGAAATGACAACTTCTTCTTTCTGTTATTACTCGTATTCTGACTCCATTAATATCCATATAAATACCCGAAACAGTTACATAGTTCTTCAACATCTAAATAATTCACGTGTTTATCTTTCCTATAGGACTTGGTTCCATGGATCAAAATTAACTAAACCTCGAACACCGATTAATACTTCTACTACTACTACCGATACTGATGCAAGTACAAGCTGTTACTACAATTAATAATAATAATAATAATAATAATAATAATAATTTTCATATATGAAATGCATATTTTTACGAACCAAAATAATTGAAATCTTATATACATTATTTCCAGAGCTGTTAATAGACTATTCCTATTTCATTCGGAAGACCCGATTGAACTAAAACAATTTTTAAACACACTAGTTTAATTATTATTATTTTTCATTATTCTTCAAGTCTTAATATCATGCCATCGTAAATGTTCATAATAAAGGTGTCGTTCACTAACCCCACAGACATGTCATTCTTTAATTATAACCGCTTTTAGATCCAAAATAAGTGTTGGAGCAAGAGCAGTTTTCTGGACATGTTTTACGCATACAAGCAAACAGCAGAGTGCAAGAATGTTCAACACATGTTGCAAACAATGAATTACATGAGTAATATCATAACCATAAAGCCCCGAGTTCGATAACTTGGAAGAGGATGGTGACGTCACTTTAGGGGCAGTCTCCATCACATGAGGACATCATGATTACACCATAAGATGTGCGGTTCAGTGACATAACATTATCTCTTGAAGGATATGTTCGAAAAAGGCTGTTCAGCATTTCACACACACACAATATATATATATATATATATATATATATATATATATATATATATATATATATATATATATATATATATATATATATATATATATATATATATATATATATATATATATATATATATATATATATATATATATATATATATATATATATATATATATATATATATATATATATATATATATATATATATATATATATATATATATATATATATATATATATATATATATATATATATATATATATATATATATATATATATATATATATATATTATATATATATATATAAATATATATATATATATATATATATATATATATATATATATATATATATATATATATATATATATATATATACATACACGAGCCACTTTTCCTCTTAAAAGGGGAGTGACCGAATCAAGGCAAAATACTTTGACTCTTTGGGAAGAGAAAATAAGAGTCCCCTCGCTCCATCCCATTTAGTCAACTCTTACGATACCCAGGGGAACACTGAAAAAGTATTCTAGCCCTCCTCCCTCTAAAAATTTTAGAGCGTATTTATCAGAGTACAACATCAACACTATTGTATTATGGATAAATTTCATATATACTGATATCTCCTACTAAATACAAGAATAGTATACAGTGATATAAGCAAAGCCTCTGCAATCCCCACTGCAAGGGGTGTGGCCAAGAAAAGTATAACTCCCATACATGCTACGTCACAGAATATGACGGACTTTCTCTATATTTGATGGGATTTCTCTCTGAGGCATAATGTTGAATATATATTTAATTAAATATTTCTATAGTGTAAAGCATAATATCTTTGTGTGTATATATATATATATATATATATATATATATATATATATATATATATATATATATATATATATATATATAGCAAGCGTTCATTTTCGTGGTATCTATATCCTTCAAGGGTGACTGAGCTTAATAATATAAACAGAATGGAAGAGAATCATGGCAAGTGGTGTATCCGTGTTGGTGATGAGTGTTGCGCGCTTGCACCATCATTATCTTACCGACAGGTCTATTCACACACAAAATAAATATAAACACATCACCACAATGGTATCCTAATTTTATTATTAGTTGCAGGTGTTACTGGTATTAATGCAGAAGAAATTTATTGGAAGAGATGAACACGGTAAACTTGAGAATGCAGTAAATGAGACTATAATAATATGCTGCACCAAAAGGATATATAGTTATTTACCTCTGTATATAGCTAGAGAACAAGGATGATACCTCAACTACTCCTCTTAGCTCCTTGGAGATGAAGGGTTGTCACATTCCCCCTTCCCGCCCTGCTTGCGTAACCCACAAGGTAGGTGGCGGGGAAAGATATTCTACACTGAGACCCAACAGCCTAAGATGGTTTACCCCCACCGCTTCATCACATGGCATCTCCCCTTAAACCAGTCCATCACAGCTCACTGAGCTAGCAGGTACATCCCTTTGACCCGTGTCATCTAAACACAATCTTCCTCCATTCATTTCTATCTCTTCCTCGTTCTTTTGCCTGCTCCACTGACATTCCACGTGCATTCAAGGCCCTTTTCACGCCATCCATCTATCTCATTCTAGGTCTTCCTCTTGGCCTAATTCAAATAATTTCTGCACTCCACTCTCTCTTCGCTATTCGTTCATCACTCATCCTTTTCATGTGTTCAAACCAACTCTCTCCCTGACATCCTAATTTCTTACTCAATTCTAATTACACCAATCATTCCTCTCAAACACCTTACCTCCATTACATTCAACTTGTTCCTTCCATCCTCTCTTGCATTCCAAGTCTCTGCTCCATACAATGCTGTTGGCACAATCACATCTTCATATAACCTTTTTTATCCATTAATTCCCAAATACCTATCTCCCATTACACATTTCAACCAACCTAGGCATTTATTCGCTTCATGACTTACCTCTGAATACACTCGTCCTTGTTCGATACACATCAAGAACTTCTTCAAGCAACTCCCCATTCACTCCTCGTACATCTCATGACTTTTCTTTTTCAAACATTCACCAACAATTCCTTCTTTCTCACACCCTAACAAACTCAGTCACCAAATGATTCAGTTCATTCTCAATATCAGCCACCAGTGCAGTGTCATCCGTGAATAGCAATTGATTCAATTTTAACAACCTTCCATACTTACCCACTGTTTCCAGGCTTTACTAATACTCTTTCATTTACTTTCTTTACCACTCCACCCATACACATATTAAAACCAAGGCGACATTATACAACCTTGACGTAACCCTACATTCACCTTAAACCAATCAATCAAACCATTAAAATGTGTTATAGAAATATAGACTTTATGAGTGGCACATTTAAGACTAATGCTAAGCTACATGGAATATTGATAGCAAGATAACAATGATGACAGTGAAACTACTCAGTAAAGTACTAGTAGAAAACTGCGTGCGACTGACATCAGAATTAAATTTTTTTTCGGCAATATATGATTGTCGACTAAATGACAAAATAAAGATTGGCAATGAATGCTTCCAGTGTTAAGCTAATGGAATACTAAAGATAAAAGCCCATCAGATACCCGACGAAAAAGTGATGTATGGAATAAGATTGATTTTAGTAAAACTGCACACATTGAAGCCCCAACATACACGATACCAAAGGTTACTTCTATTTTGGAAAATATAATCAATCTAGCGTCGCAGATTCAAATATCATTTGACCTATACAAGCATCTACAATCAGACTGTACTTCGTAGTTCACTCAAATATCAAGTTAAGTTTACGTAGGAAGAATGAAAGTATATTTCTGTAACCCGGAAGCAGGATTTCCTTTCTCAAGATTTCAAAGGACGTTTATAATTTAATTATATATACAGTCAGTGAATAAGCATTATTTCACATTATTATACGCCTGACTTATGCTAATATCTGCAATAGAACATGTATTGTCAGTTGTTACTATGCATACGAGTATTGTAACAGTTGCAACAGAAACCCTCAATACTTCCTACCAAAAACGCTATTCGTTACGTAACAAACCCAAGGTCACTCGCAGTTTCTCAAGAATCGATGAACTCTCATGTTTCGGCAAAGCACTTTAGCACATCAGGAATTTATATTTATGTTTATATATTCATTTTTCACACGACATTCTAGAATATATCATCTCTCGTCTGTGAATGCTTCATTAACTAAACTTATCAAATTTTTTATAGTCTCTGACAAGATCAGTATTTGAACCTAGAGCAAGCACACTTTCAAACAAATCTCTTAAATGCACATGGGGGAGGAGCAAATTTATCAAATCTACATAGATGCTCACTGTATTAACTGCGGTACTAGTCAGAAAAACTCCGTGGTGAATTTTGTACCCTACTCAGAAGCAGTTACATAATTCATATATTTACACAAATGACAATGCGTTCATTATGAATTATATACTTATTGCTTATTTAATTGCACAGAAATACATAACTTCTACATTTCATGAAATAGGTCATAAAAATGATGAAAAGCAGAATCCAATCTTGATATAATTCGCCAAATACGAAACGTGCACAATATATTACTGTGCTGCAAAAGTATATTCAGTACTCTAAATAATTCGTTGGCTAGTTTCATTTCATGACACTGTTAGATCTCATAATATAGCTAAGAAAGTGGATTTTTATTATCTAATATCATAGTCAATTCATCTGTCCAGGCTATATTTCGATGACATATCTAAATGCCCAATATATCGATATACATTGAAATATTACTATACTTTGAGATATTATCAACACATAAATACATAAAGGCAATTCGACGCATAAATACATAAAGGCCATTCGTCTGTGGTAATACCGAATATGATAGAGACTAAATCTGTAAATATAATCATGGCCTTAGAAATAATAGGAAAAAATATTACGTCGTTTGTTGACGTTTTACAGACGTTTCTAGAAGGGGGCCTTCATTTACTTGCATGCAGTCTAAAGGATAGGAGAATCGTTTGACATAAGGGGATAGATACACACAGGCTGACAACCAACTCCAGTTATTCCCTTCTATCTCCTTACAGGCAAAGCAATAGCCTTCAATGGAGTTCATATTTATTTTTTATGATTGTGACACCAGGACAGGAAAAAAAATGCCCTCATCGGGCCTGGACACGAAGAAAACATAAAGTGAAAAAGAGATGGTGAATGTTATGACTTGTCAAATGTGTAGGGATAATGAGATAGGTAACAAATATCCAAGAATATTCGGTGTTGATGTAGGCATAGAAAAATGCCTTAAAATTAAAGTAATAATAATAATAATAATAATAATATCGTAGTCGCCGTGGCTCAGTCGGTAGCGTCTCCGACTCTGAGGCGTCAGGTCGAGGGTTCGCGCCCCGTCACGGTCTGAGGTTAGCAAAGGCATGCACTTAGCGTAAGGATTACATTTGCCAAAACAAGTCCTTCGCAAGAAGGCAACCGTCCTAGCCCTTGGTTGATAAGGGAGTCCGTGACGTAAAACCGGAACCGAATAATAATAATAATATCCTGATTCTATAAACAACCTAAAGCCTACTATATTAGAATTGCAATACTCTTTCAAGGTACAGTATTCATATATCGAAAAATCAACAAACAGAAGTAAAAATCTTTCAATGGGTTTTTTCTACCAATGACCAATTCAGCAAAAACTGAGGTAGAAATAATTCCACATTACGCATAAATAATGTGCATTTTTACTGTAACAATATTAATTACTAGAAAGGTAAATGTGGATATGGTTTCTTGATGCCCGGACCCAAAGAGGGCAATATTCTTGACTGTAACGAAAAATTCCAGATTGATTTCGCACAGTCATATATTTGAATGAGTTGATGTTACGCATTTGCGGCGAATGTAACAAAATATGCAGAATATCAATATTCTCCAGTGACGGCACAGGAGGACACAAAAATAACGTGTTTTGGCATCACAACTAAGCATAAAAGTGAAGGTCAAGGTTTTCTGTACTTCTTAAATAATGCAATAAACTCAGTACAGAGAAAAAAAGTAATTTCATATAAAATAAAGTTCAGAGGCCAAGCTTGAAATATTCCCGCGTTGCTCACGGGTAGGAGGCAGATACAGAGTTGAATCAAGGTGAGGTAGCGGGGAAGGAGGGAGGAGGGGAGGGGGAGCCAGAATGGAAGAAACCCCCCAGTCACCAGGACAAAGGACTTGATAGGATGGGACCTTCAGAGTATGAAGAGCCAGGGATGAGGGATGGAAGGAGGGGGGGGTGATAATGATGAGGTGGAGGAGGCAGAGGGTAGAAGAACTAATACTTGAGTAGGAGGTGGTGGATATGAAGGCGATAAAGGATGGCAGCATTGGGGAGAAGAAGAGGGAAGTGGAGGAGGAAGCAAGCTTTGAAAACCTCAGATCTGGCGAAGCTTACAAGGTATGCAACGCCTGACTCTTCAAATGGACAAGGCAGAATTCAAATATTTGAAGTGACTCCCATCTCTGATAAATATAATTATATTGTAAAGAAATTTTTAAATCTAAATGTAATTTAATATACTTAATCTAGGCTATTATCTATAATAGTTTCCCTTCTCGTGTTTACCTAATACCCCCCAAAACTTCGATTCGCCTCCTACATTCCCCCACCTACTCACATGAACCCAAAGGCACAATATGACCCGTTGCATTTGAAATTCAAGTGTACTGTTGACAATACGAGTTGCATAAATTTCCACATCTGAGTAATTCATTACTTCGTTGAGGTCTTCCCCAAAAAATCAATTTCATCACAAAGATACCTGAAGAGAATTCAATAGGAAGTATTTGAGATCATGGGACCGCACATGGATGTTTGCGAATGCGATAAGCGAAAAATGGCGTTCAGTTCATAAAATGCAGCTATGTCTACACTACAAATGCCTAAATTTTAGCCTACTTAAGAATATGCACTTTGAGTGTGACTAGTATATTCCTCTACGGCCTATTTCTGGACACATTATTGTATAGCAAATTTTGTGCTATATCAACTATTAACTTTTGTTACTGATGTCTTTAGTTCAACTCTGATCGGTGGAAAAATCTGTATTTTATTAACTATTATTACTAGAGGACAAGAAAAGGGTAGTAGGGTCCCATTTTAGTCTCTAAACTCAGCAAGCTCAATAAGTTACTCCACTGATGTGTGAAGAGAATAGTAAAGCAGTATCCAGACTGACCATCAAACTCTGATGAATTATGAAACATTGGATATGCTTCAAGAAATACCCAGAGTTCGTTTCCATTTAGGTACAGTATATCCCAATTACATTATACTCCATTTTACGATTCTTTATAATTGCCTAAAATTGTTAATTCAATAAGTATACTATTTTGCATTTGTAAGTGTATGGATCTTTTACGCTAAACTGATTCATTATTATTTACTTTCAATTATTATTATTATTATTATTTTATTATTATTATAAAGTATACGCTTTACTAAGTTATCTTATTATTCAGTTTAGTAGTAATTGTACGTATATCTGTTAATTGAAGGTAAATTCAATTTTATAGGTAAGCTATATTTCTGATCACTGTATGTGTATCACCCTCTTATTTATTCAGTTACGTGTCTAATTATAAGGGACTTATTAGTTTTGTAACAGAAGAACCATTATAGAATGGAACTAAATGTTGGTTTGGAGCTACCTCTTACGACGCGCATGGAATGTGAATGTGAAATTCTTCCCACCCCCGTCATCCAGGATACCCCTTTTAGTTCCCTCCTACAGCATGTAGGGAATAGAAGTGTGGAATCCTTTCTCCTCAGTGAGCAGCATCCCTTCTAGTCGTTTATGACAGGTCAGGAAACACGAAGTGTGGAATTTTTTCCTCACTACCAAGAATATCCTTTTAAGTCGCTTCTTACAACACTAAGTGACTACGAGAGATATCCTTTTCAACCACCAAGAATATCTTCTTTATCCGGATCTTAAAACAAGCAAAATATGAGTATGGAATTCTTTCTCCCCCAATACGATAAAATATACGTAGTATGAGGGGGTAAAAGCACAGCTTGAGGTAAAAGAGGCTACAGAAAGGAATTAGAGTATAAGAGGGGAGATGTGGAGCACATGCTATCAGCGAGTAGAAGTAAACTCAAAAGTTATCAGAGGACAAAAGAGCATGAAGTCAAACTTCTTTGGTGTTTGCACTAACGTCGATGTAAATAGTAGTGCAATGATTTGACTTAGGGAAGGTACACCTTCCTCACGGACTAGTCTAGTGTATGATCCAAGTCGATCACATTTTACGATATTGAAAATTGAACGTACACATACATTATACCTGTAAATAAATCATAACTTCTTATTAGATATCGCATTCTTTTATTTTTAAGTTAATAACTAATTATTCTAATTGCAAGGAATACAAATATGGTGATGATTCCGATAATAACGATCCTGTATCGAGTATTACTATTACTACTTTATTTTTAACATTAATTTGTCAACATTTTTATTACAGTATGATTACTGTTATTATAATTTTATACGTATCTGTTAACTCAAGGTTATCTTCATTTTCCATGAATGCTATATATTTTTATCACTTCAGTTCAATGACATGTCGACTTATAAGTGTACTCTTAGTTTTGTAAAAGAATAGCCATTACAAAATGGAAATAAATGTATGTTTGTTTGTATTATCATTATTATGAGGATGATTTTGATGATGATTCAAAACTAAATATGGATTACCTCTTATTCCAACAATTGCCACCATTCCCTATTGTCTGTTCACATTTCCCCCTAGCTATTAGGAAAGTTTTGAAATTACTCAAAGGTATCATATAAATTGTTACAATAAAGTAACAAATTATAATATCAAATCATTAAAATCAGATAGGTATATATCCTTAAAAAAAAAAAAAATCTATATATATTCACAGTATATGGGGTGCAGCATCTCAGTGGAAGAACACTCAAGCTGGGAAGTGATAAGCCTAACATTTACAAGTTCGATCCCGAAGTGGGTCGCTAGGAAAAGCATCCAGCTGAAATCCCCCGGCTCCAACCGGTCTGTCTTCACTCCTCATTCGAATGGGGACTAATTGTGACACTTCAATTCGATATATATATATATATATATATATATATATATATATATATATATATATATATATATATATATATATATATATATATATATAATATATATATATATATATATATATATATATATATATATATATATATATATATATATATATATATATATAGAGAGAGAGAGAGAGAGAGAGAGAGAGAGAGAGAGAAATGCAAATCAAATTAATAAAATAAAATATTATTTATATTGATTCATTTATATCAGAATATAGATTTTCCTCACACATGACTTTTGATAGTGTGAATCGGACAGACAGGCAGCTCAATAAAGAAAAAGATAAGTACCTAAGACAATCTTCCACAGAATGCCATTTACACATAAATTCAAATAAATCGTGTAGGTGCAAAAATGACGCCTACACATACAACTTCGTAAGAATTTCTTTATAACGCATTATCTGCCACTAGTAGTTACATTTGGAGGTGGACACGACGGATTGAAGCTAGGGAATTAGAGCTGAAAGATCGAACACGGGTCTGTCATTCTCCCCAGTAGTACTTCAACCTCATGGCTACGGCCGTCTCCCCCCCTCCCACAACTATGAAAACAGTACATGTACATTACTGACACGAATGTATCAACAAACAAAATTTTCTGCTAGACAGGTTTTTTTTTTTCTTCGTTCAGTTATACAACGCGGAAGATAGATCTGTCTGGCAAGAAGTACAACAATGTCACATTTTACATGGCAAGAAGTACAACAATAATAAAGATTCCCCTGCGGCGTGGTGCCAGGCGCGCGTCCGATCGAGTACATCTTTTGAATGCCACCATGACCTCCAACGCCAGCATGCTATTACTTTTGTGTCTCTGCACACACCTGTGTTGCTATGCTAGAGATCGCACTGACCCCCGATCGGCACATTTTTGTAACCACTTAATTGGCCTTACCAATTTAATCACTTTCCGGTTCAACTGGCAAGCATGTTTATTTCATTTCAGTATTTGCCACACCTGCGGCCGGTTCTTTTATGCTACCCAACCTCTGCATATCAATGGGGAATAAAGGTAAGGCTACTTACGACAAAAATAATTAAAAATGACTTATTGGATTCATTGAGAAAGTTCGCTCTGATGTAACAGAGTGAAGCTGATTAATTTTAAGCATGATTGATTTTTGGTTGATGTATGTGCATACAGTATGTGCAAATGAATAGTGTGGAATAATACTCTCATAGACTGCACCACGTGGCAAACCACTAAACAACGATAACATCATTGGTCAGACTTTTGTCGTCATTGTTTTCTATTTCTTATGATCTGAAAGTCTATGTTTATATGTATGAGTTTTTTAAACACATACAAGGCTGTAAATATGGACTGCATTACCTGATGTTCTCAAGGGGGACCGCGGTCGCGCAGTGGTTAAAGCACTCGGCTAAGGCATTGACAAACCCAAGTTCGCGCCCACCATGGAGCCTTAAGGGCGGTTTACACGGTCAAACGGTTCGTCGAACGCGGTTCGACAGACAAGTGTTTAAAGTGATGTTCGAACGTGTGAACGGGGTATTTGGTTGTCGAACACGTTTGTCGAACGTGTTCGACAACCAAATACCCCGTTCACACGTTCGAACATCACTTCAAACACTTGTCTGTCGAGCCGCGTTCGACGAACCGTTTGACCGTGTAAACCGCCCTTTAGAAAGGGCATCAATCTTTCATTCCCAAGCTCCAAGCTGGCTGTCTGCTTCACCTCGATCGGGGATTAATAGGGAAATTTTAAATGACAAACTACAACAGCCTCATAGTCTCACGAAATGCACATCACTTGATAAAAATACTAGGCCGTGTATAATACACTCTCGTAGTTAGCCTGATTTCTGTAAATTAATCGAGATTATGTTTAAGATCTGATTGTCTATGTT
This sequence comes from Halocaridina rubra, assembly GCA_037179515.1. Classification (NCBI taxonomy): domain Eukaryota; kingdom Metazoa; phylum Arthropoda; class Malacostraca; order Decapoda; family Atyidae; genus Halocaridina; species Halocaridina rubra. The sequence goes on from JAXCGZ010000181.1 coordinate 92,009, forward strand.
TTCCTGTAGTTTTTGTTTTTTTCTCACATACAAGCATACTGGTATTCGCTTGAACACTTTAGGTCTTCTGGCTCTCTATTATGCATACTGCTATAGTGCGATGATACAGATCACGGAGGAACTTCAATGTGACAAACATATCTGAAGTCCAAACATCTGCGGTGTTTTACGCTTTTTACAGTGCATTGACTGAATTCCAGTGTTAAAAATATTTCCACCATAAACTCTTAATTTGTTCTTTTCTAAAAATAATAATAATAATAATAATAATAATAATAATAATAATAAGTACTAAAATGACACTAATAACGTCAATAATTTTTTTCTATGATTGTGACGCCAGGATGGGCCAAAAAAATAAATAAATAAATAAATCTACCCTCATCGAGCCTGGGCACGAAGAAAACTTATAGAGAGAAACAGAGATGGGGAGTATTGTGACTTGTCAGAATTGAAGGGACAATACGACATGTGTAACGAATATCCAAGAATATACGGTGTTGATGAAGGCATAGAAAGGGAACCGTAACTGAAGGAAGACTTAACATCGAACTGTCCCTCAGCTGTAGTATTGCAACGGGCGATTGATGTCATGGGCCAACCTACTACAGTTTACTGAGTATATATAATTTTTCATAATAATAATAATAATAATAATAATAATAATAATATCATTATTACTAATATTATTCGTATAATTTTTATTATGAAAAATTACTATTATTATTAGTATTACTATCATTATTCATATAACAAATAATTAACAGTACCAGTAAGGCAAAAGAACACAAAATTTTTGATACAATCCATGTTGAAATGTGTAGACAACTGCATCAGAAAGCATAAGTTCTTCAGATTTAGTCAAGACACATTTATAAAAACAAAATTAAAATAATAATAATATAATTATAATAATTTCTATACCAAAGAAACCACATATACTGAGATAAGTTAACACACTGCAGATACGTCAAATTATTTTCCCTAATGGTAAAGGATAGCTTAAAACCAAAAACAAAACAATATATATATATATATATATATATATAATATATATATATATATATATTATATATATATATATATATATATATATATATACATCCATGTATATATATGTATATAATATATATATATATATATATATATATATATATATATATATATATATAGTATGTATGTATGTATGTATGTATGTATGTATGTATAGTGTATACCCTACTTGAATATTTTTTCATATCCTTTTTCAGTTTCATATGATTTCACATTATACTCATTCCTTCATCTTATTTTTTTTACCTGCAATCAGAACTGTCTTAATTTTATGGGAATTTTTATATTTGAACAGGATACAAGTGGTATGTCAGTGAAGTAAGGAAGAGAGAGTGCAAGGGATAGGAATGAGTAAGAAGACTGTGCATAGGTGACGCGGGCCAAAGGGGTAATCTCTCACCTGCTAGCACAGTACACTGGGTAACCATTAGATGAAGTGGAGGAAGTACAACAAAAGCGGGTGTTGGGCCTCACGGTAGATCCTTGCCCAGTAACCCAGAGGATAACTAAAGCAGAATGGTGAGGGGACATGTGGCAACCCTTTATTTCCAAGAAGAAGAAAATGAGTGATAGAGGAATATTTGCTTTAGGTGAATATATGTGTCAACCCTTTACAGGGGGGTTGCGGTCACTGTGTATGTATGTACAACTGTGTATGTATGTACAGTACTACAAATACTAACGTTCTACAAGACCAAGTCAATGGATGTAATAGAAACGAAAGTAGACGAAATTATGAAGAAGAAGAAAAAGAAGGCCACTGAACGCACATTTGAATCAATAATAGCGTCCCACCACCTCCCGGGCCAATATTTCAGCTTGTCTTCTCTTCCCCCGACATCGATCATTATTAATTAGCCTAAAATCAACTTAGCAAACATATTTTCGCATACAAAACCCAACACTACTGAACTGGGCTTCATATCCTGATTAAGCACTCTTTAAAGCTTAAAATACAGTAACAAATAATAATAATAATAATAATAATAATAATAATAATAATAACAATAATAATAATAATAATAATAGCATTATTATCATTATTATTATCATTATTACTCATGTTAATATGATTCATTTAAATGATATTATTCAGCCATAAAAATCCTCCATATCTAAATGGTGTACTTACTGGGCTGACAAGATTTTCGCACCACATTAAGAATACCCAAGTAGGAAAAAAAATATGAAATATTGAGGGAGACGATTCTGCGGTGTCTTTTATCTTTGAGCAGATAGCATTCAAACCACGTGTTAGGTTTATTTGTGTTGTCACGTGTTTAGACGAATCTGATGCTATTCAACTCTGTTTCTATCATCAAATGTATTCGCGTGCTTGTTCTCCATGGTCATTCCTCTTGTCACTCCTCGACTCACGCGCTGTATCACATAAAGAATATTAATAGTTCTTTAAATATAATAATTAGTGAAAAAAATAGTATACAGTACTACGCAAAAGTATATTAAACACATGAAGAAAATAGACGCAGGTGTCTTATATGGGTATTAATTCCGTTCTTCATACAAAACAAGAAACAAAAAATACAAAATGGAAAAATACTGATTCTACCACCTATAAAAAATATTAACCAGAACTAACTTTAGGGATGGCTCCATATTTATTACTGTCGATAAATCTATCCTCGAATCTAGGAAGCCACTGATGCTACTCCTCATAGTCGGAGGTAAGCCGCTGCATAGCAGGATACTTTGGGGGATAAGTAAAGAGATTCATTGTGTAGAGTGGTAACCTCGTACAACTTAGCAAGTTACGTCAAGGCACCATGAGATGTCTAGAGTTTGTGGTAGAACGATATATTTAAAAGATCGGGTTTCAATAAAAGCAATAATTATACCCATCCTATAATAATAATAATAATAATAATAATAATAATAATAATAATAAATAATTATAATAACAATAATAATAATAACAATAATAATAATAACAATAATAATAATAATAATAATAATAATAATAATGGCGTCCTCTTAAATATATGTAAATGAAAATACAAAAATTACAGAACTGTCAACATACATATACAATGGTCAAAGTCTCCTGTATAGGGGTGGCATCGTCAGAACACAAATTCACCAGATTATAATTCAACCCAATCTTAAGGGGAGTTTACACGGTCAAACGGTTCGTCGAACGCGGTTCGACAGACAAGTGTTTGAAGTGCTGTTCGAACGTGTGAACGCATATTTCGAACATCACTTCAAACACTTGTCTGTCGGACCGCGTTCGACGAACCGTTTGACCGTGTAAACCCCCTCTAGATCCATGCAGATAAAATGTCACCACAATTCCCCCACCACTACCACACTGCTTGGATCACCCATAGGTACGTGGAGAAAGATCTCCTTCCGTGAGGCCAGACAGCTGTAGCTAGTAGCTCAATAACAGAAATAGTGGAATAGTGCTAGAAGCATCCTATCCACCTAGACAAACCTTGTGACTCTATTTCTAGAGGCTCAGAGCGCGTTTTCAAATGTATCTTCATTGATTTTCTAGGCCGCACACATGTCAAGTCACGTTACTATCCCATACGTAAACGCGCTCTCTCTCTCTCTCTCTCTCTCTCTCTCTCTCTCTCTCTCTCTCTCTCTCTCTCTCTCTCTCTCTCTCTCTCTCATGCTTAAACTAACAGCAATCCCTTTCAAAACAAATTATTAAAAATCTTTCCTAACCAAGTACAGGTTAGACTATAGCAGGGGTACACCAGTATAAAATGGAACCGATCAGGAGACGGGAAGATACGAGCTTTGGGCTCTTTCCCGTAAACACAATTAGGTAATCCCTAAATCCCTAATATATTAATGGCACAAGAGCACGCGTACTCATGCACGTTCATACTATATATATATATATATATATATATATATATATATATATATATATATATATATATATATATATATATATATATATATATATATATAAACTTATATACATACAAAATTTAATATATATATTATATATATATATATATATATATATATATATATATATATATATATATATATATATATATATATATATATATATATATATATATATATATATAAACTTATATACATACAAAATTTAATATATATATTATATATATATATATATATATATATATATATATATATATAATACATAATTATAGGAATAAACTGACATTAAACAACAATAGTTCAAAATCGACTTCATACGGTAACAAATTATTTGGAAATGTAAGATTCTGTAACATTTTCCGGTACAAAAATATTTCTCACAAACATTTCCTGTGAGATAACGAAGATACTTTATCAAGAGAATAAGTAAAAAAGTAATAATAACTTTGTTATCTCGACAGATGAAAAAGAGGCAATTATAATAATAATTAATTTATCCATAATAGCGATACCAAAGTTATTATAATAATTTATCATGAGATATCTAATGTAAATTCTCTATTACTACTCTTATTATTTAAACAAAATTCATATTTTCACATACTTGCGTACAAGAAGGCATAATGATGTATATTTGCACGGCAAAATGTATAAACATATTCATATGTATATAGAATTTGTAAATTCCCGAAAGTCAAAATACCTTCTATCTTGGCATTGGGTGGATTCTATCAAAGTAAAGGGGAGTTTACACGGTCAAACGGTTCGTCGAAAGCGGTTCGACAGACAAGTGTTTGAAGTAATGTTCAAACGTGTGAACGGGGTATTTGGTTGTCGAAAACGTTTGTCGAACGTGTTCGGCAACCAAATACCCCGTTCACACGTTCGAATATCACTTCAAACACTTGTCTGTCGAACGGCGTTCGACGAACCGTTTGACCGTGTAAACCCCTTAAGGTGTTGAGTGGCCTCTGTCTCCCATAATCACTCTTTCTTTAGCTCCTACACTACAATTCCTCCTCCTTTCTATCTTGGAATGGGATGATCGCTTCAAGTCATATGAATAGCTGAATGGCCTCTACCTCCCATAGTCCATTCTCTCTCTCATACTACGTTTTCTTCTTTCTTACCTTGGAATGGAGACCAAGAATATCCCTCGCGTTTCCTTTGCGTGTCGTAAAAGTCGACTTAATACGATGGAGTAAAAGGATTGAGTTTACCCCCACTGTATTTTCCGTCCGCAAAGTCAAAGGCGGTGCTCTGACTTAGCCACTCCTGGTAAGGGGGATTGTCTCGTGTGTGTAGATATACCCACACACACGCTTGTGTACATACGTACATACATATGTACATTCATATATCTGTATCTCTCTATCTATATATATATATATATATATATATATATATATATATATATATATATATATATATATATATATATATATGATCGTTTGTGGAAGCAAAATTAATCTTAAAACTGAGTTCTGCAGGTTTCCTTATGTAGGAGTGCAGCTTCATCCTGACTTTGTTCTTCCCACATCCTCTCTCTCTCTCTCTCTCTCTCTCTCTCTCTCTCTCTCTCTCGTCACACTCACGACTTTAGTGTAGTCGTAATTTTCAAGTAAAAGTCACTTTCTAGTTCATTTGTAATTATTTAAAGTACGAGTTATTATACCTGAACTCAAGGACCCCAGCTACATGCAAGCACCGTAACCGAAGATACAATTTCAATAATTGTTTTTAACATTTGAGAACAGAATAGAAATTTATGACGTGATAAGCAAAGTATTAAAATATACCTTTTTTTTTTCATTTGAAGCTTTTCTCAATGTTCATAAAAGGTCGTTATTTTTCACTAGCCTCCATCAGTCCGGGCTTGGGAAAGGCTCCGAGTTGAGACGGTTTTCTCATCCTGAGGCTGGATTAAAAGTTTTACCAACGAAGTGTATCAAAATCATCCTAAAATTATCGTTGCAAGAAAAATAACGTTCTTCATTAATGAAGCAACGGAAGCATGTCATTATATAATTATTCTACTTTATCATTCTTTAACTTTTATTTTTTTAAATCACAATAACCTGCAGGCGTGTAATTGAAATTGCTTTCTTAAATGGCCTTCTAAAATAGCGTGTATCCTTTTACAGGTGTGTATATATAACAATAATATACCCCTCTCTCTCAAGTTGCGGAGTTCTCCACGCTTGCGTTTTAGAAATTGAACTTTCTCTTTTTTCTGCAACCCATAACAATTTCCCATATTTCCATTCAGTTTGCCCTACATATGGTTCAGCTAAGCATATTTGCAGTATGCTTATCCTTATTTGTTAAAATAAGAGCATTCATTCTTCCCAAAATTTCACGAAATAAAAGATTCCAGATATAAAACCTGGGACGGAGTCAAACTAAGACTGCGTTTTTCCTTATATACAGCTCAGTTTTGAGATATCAGAACAGCATTCCCACAGATTTAGGCTGATAGATCCATACATTTAGACTGAGGGTTCCATACATTGAAATATAGGAAGGAGAAAAAACTTATTCACTATTCAAAGTCTTCAGTACTAATACAGATATATTTTGACAAGTACAAATAATAATTAGGATAAAAACTGACATATTCACGGAACACGGGAGTAGCCTAGCATAGTGAATATTATTTTAAAGGTTGAGGGAAGGCTCAGTATTTTAATAACGGAGTTTTCAATATATGCCTTTCTCTTTGTTAATCTAATATATATATATATATATATATATATATATATATATATATATATATATATATATATATATATTATCAAATAAGCACGTTACATATGTGAAAACATGAATCATTTTTTACCCCGACCGGGACTCGAACCTAGGACTTATGATTGCTAAGTCAAGGCGCTACCACCACACCACAGAAGGTTAAAAGGAATCCAACCTTATAGCTTATATCTGCTATACTTAGGAATGAACGCATTAGTGGCATTCAGTTAGAATGCGTTAATTCCTAAGTATAGCAGATATAAGCTATAAGGTTGGATTCCTTTTAACCTTCTGTGGTGTAGTGGTAAAGCCTTAACTTAGTAATCATAAGTCCTAGGTTCGAGTCCCGTTCGGGGTAAAATATGATTCATATATATATATATATATATATATATATAATATATATATATATATATATATATATATATATATGGCAGAATAATACATCAAATCGGGACACAAGTTATTTTCGGATTTGGGACGTTAATTTAGATCATGAATTGGAAAAGTCGATTATTCTCTCTAAGTAAATCACACTGGATTCTTCCCTATAATAAATGTAATTATTTCTATGTACAACCAAAAATAAACATTCACGTTGCCTTATCTACGAATGGGGGGGGGGGGGGGGAGAGAGAGAGAGAGAGAGAGAGAGAGAGAGAGAGAGAGAATTTTCTTGGGGTACGTTAACCTGGATTAGGAGAGCGATGAAGCGTGGGTGGGAGAAGAGTGGGTAGGGGGTGCAGCAGAGTGGTATGAGAGAGGTGAGACGGAAGTTGAGACGGGGAAAAACTAACGGAATGGAAAATGCAGGAAAAGAGGCGTGAAAAATTAAAAATGGAATTATACTGCAGAATAAGAAAAAAAAATTAAGAGAGAAACAATATCTATTACAAAAAAACTGCATTGCTGGGGTACGGAAGCGAAAACACACAGGAAAGGTCGAATTCATGACGTAGAGAGAGATGGGTTGCATTACATTTTCTGCAACATACATTTCATTATGGTCTATACCTGTATTTCCCGACTTTTTTTTTTAATAAATCTGGAACTTTCTACTAGAGAGGTGAAGCCTTTTCATATTCAGTTATTATTATTATTATTATTATTATTATTAGGTGATACTCCAATATTAATTATTATTATTATTATTATTATTATTATTATTATTATTATTATCATTATTGAAGCATACAAAGCACATCACATTACTCTTTAGCCGAGAGCACCTTAGCAACATAAAAAAGTACAAACTGGATGTTTACAAGCTATACACGAATTCTTAAATGCCAAAAGAGCACTTAAACAAACAAGTTACGATGACTAACAATGAATTATAATAATGAAAACAATATATGGTATCGATGTGGAAGTATTTGCAATATCTCACCATCTTTCTTTCTCAGAGAGCACAGAACGGGTCGCGCTCCTCCCCCCCCCCCACCCCACCCCGCTACACCAAGTCCCCACCATGATGAAAGATTTCTGTTCATCTCTTGCACCTACAAGGCAGCACGCATCTGCCTTGCAAGAAGATCCTGCAACCAAATAATATTTCCACTCCCTGCAATATCCAGAAACATCTTGGAGATCGTTATCAGCTAAAATGCATTTTAATCAAATGACCATCTTGTAATCGTAAAAAGATGTGTTCATACCACTGAACAAATTAAGATTTACAACTACTGTATGCTGTGGCTTTAAACATAAATACAGCATACAAACAGAAAGTTTTGGTGCGTCCACTTTTTTCAACAATAACAAAAATAAAGCTACATATTTTCATATTTCACTAATTTTTCATCATAATCCCTGCGCCTGAAGTCAACATGGAAAATGCGAACTTGCGTACTGTAGCGATAAGGGAGATGAATTACAACAGAGAAATAGCATTTTACAACGGATTCACTCGGGTAACCCGTTATCTCTTGTTCCCGAGATGTAACATTACTTTTATCTCGGGTGGAATAAAATTTACATATGCTGAACACAGTTGTACAGAACACATTCATTCACCTACAACAGTATGTAACTGTATGGACTTCTACTGTAGTAAATTTGTAATTGTACAGGTGCTTCTTGTTCCTAATTATTGTGTTAGTCACACATCTTAACAGGGGAAAAACATCACATTCAACATATATAATCAAAAGTTTGGGCATAGGCAATCAAGCTACATGAAACCTGCAGCAATGTCCAAACATACGGCTAAGTCTACTTTTTCACACACATACACACACACACGCCCACAAAACGTACATAACAGAATTACAACTATGTCCAAAGAGTGGGCCTTGAGATATCAAAAGTTCGTCGGCTGTATCCTTTTGTTCAGTGCAACACAATAGAGCAGAGTTGTAAGGGTTTGGTAAAATGACAATGTAATGCGCCTTCCCGAGATAAGGTTTGGTCAAGCTCCCACATTACACATTACTACTTAAAAGTTTAATCACATGGTTGTCTGATACCTATTCAATAATAATAATAATAATAATAATAATAATAATAATAATAATGAAGAAGAAGAAGAAGAAGAAGAAGAAAAAGAAGAAGAATGCAAAAGGTAAATTAGAGTAAAATATTAAAGTAGGAAAATATAGCAGTAACATCTGCCGTGAATTAACAGCAAATACAGATGTTCCACACATGGCAAAAAGGGGAAAGCTAACAAAAAGAGGTACAACAGAAATCATATACTGTATTCTAAGATGTCATGCAATATAGAAGTACAAATTAACAGTAAAGAAACTTCTTCGAAGGTAAGTTTAATTTAACGTTTAATACAAGTGTTATAGTCTCAAAAGGGGAAAAAATGGCAATGAAGATCTCTTGAAAATGCGTTATGTATAGAAAGCATCCATATAATAATATCTTTTTGAAAAATGAGCAACTGGAACTTAACACCTATGCAAATCATCAATAAGATTAGAGTCTTCAGAAATCACCAACAAAATTTAATACATCCTAAAATGTATCACTTTCGATGACTCTATACACATTACAGAATATGTGCTAAGATTGTCAATAACTCTCTTCCCTGACCACAAGTAGTACAAATGTGAACAGCTGGTTACATGAAGCAGAAAATGAGAGTATTTAATGCGTAAAAATAATTCTTTTACCAAACTCTTATTTTCATAAGGGATTCGAAAAATATGCAACCTTCAAGTAGCTGGTACATTAGATCAAATAAAAACCAATGTATAATACTAGTATCTAACTTTCCAGGGATGCTTAGCACATTTCACCAATAGCGATCTAAAGGTATTCATAAAACTTACGACCCAATCATAAAGGGCTAAACAGACGATCAATATTACTGACAGTATTTCCCTGTACTGTCATTATTACTGTCGGTGTGTCCATCATATGGACGTAGTAGTTCACACCAATAGAATAGTGTCAGTATTTTTACTGAGAGTAATAATGATCGTCTGTACCCCCCTTAAGGATATACCTGTTAAGAATCTTACAATTGTTAATTACACGAACTATCCTCCAACACGCTTTACAAATTTTCCACGGGATAGTAGGAAGGGGGGAGGAGGAACGAGACGAGGGCAGCGAGACGCATGCAGGGTCAATGCCCTTACGGATAGATCTCTCAGAAGAGCGTGTACTGCGCTCCTGCTTCTTTTACAACTGTCAGAACAGTTTGTTGTGTCACCCTCAGATGGCGATGTGATTACCTAATTGTGTTTATGGGAAAGACCCCAAAGCTCGTATCTTCCCGTCTCCTGATCGGTTCCATTTTATACTTAGTGATACTTATCATACCTGTCCTTAAAACTATGGATTGTATGAGTATGTACGTATGCATGCATATCGGTGGAAAGGACTAATAACTCCTCTTGCTGAAATGAATACCGCAAACTCTCTCTCTCTCTCCTAGAAATGTATGATTATGAAGCCCCAGTGGCATTGCTATTGCTCATCTAATTAGTTATTTATATATGAGTATATGCATGCGTATATATAGAGACATGTCCATGTATATGTACCTATTTAATACTCTAATCTGAAAATTGTTATACTAGATCTGCTTCAAATTGTCTATAGTGGTTCTGTGGTAAGGTGGAGATTTAACTTAAATGACAGCAATCAACAAGGGCTACTGAAAATTATTATTACAAATATTACTCTTAATTAATAATCGCAGAGTGCTCTTCCGTCACCAATACTTAAACCATATTTTACTCTTAATTAGTAATCGCAGAGTGCTCTTCTGTCATCACTCATTTATTACACTATATTTCATTTTTAAATACTTGCTATGATATTTAAAATTAATTGCAAATTCTTTTAAATGATATATGCAGGACCAAATAAAGATTGTAATGTTTAACAACTGCAATATCACTGGGAGTGCTCATGCGCACATGTCCCAATATACAGTTATTTGATTAATAAAAAATAAATAAATAATGTCAGAACAGTCAGTCAGTCATGCATATACCGGTTTTCAACATTGTCGGAACACTCTCAGGTAAAAATTCAGCGGGTAGTAGTATGTAGAACATAATGAAACATTTTCACACACATTATTATTTTTATTATTATTATTATTATTATTATCTACTACATGTGTCAATTTTTGCAGTACCTGGCACATGAAATAATAATAATAATAATAATAATAATAATAATAATAATAATAATAATAATAATAATAATAATTCTAGAACACACATGTCAATAAAAAGCAAGAAAAAAAACAGAAAAAATACACAAGGACATATAAACATGCATCATAATAATCGCTTTAGACTTGTACGTTACATAAATATATAAACAAGAGCTCTTTATTCTACTCGACATATGTGTACAAAACAACATGCGAATGGTGCGGAATCTCTCTCTCTCTCTCTCTCTCTCACACACACAAATCAGTAAACTATAAAATTATAGGTAATATAAATAGTTTATGGAGTCATAAATGTCTGAGTTTATGAGCAAGGACGCGTAAACTAACAGAAAAATCATGAATTCCCTAAGTCATAACGTATGATAAAAATTGCAAAGATCCGAATACACGATTTCTCGCACAATAAGAACAAATGCAACTTTAATAATAACAATACTAATATACAGGTACAATAAAATGGTTTCCCATAATAATAATAATAATAACAATTGGATATCAACGAAAACGAATCTAATCTGCTGTCTAAGACAACGTAACTACAGCATTTTAAAATAGCAATTAGCATTTAATACCCTTGCTATACTTTCAAAAGATAACCCATTACCCCTTGTTAAAGTAATAACTGGTAAAATGAAAGTTTTACATCTCCAGCTATTAATATAATTAAATAAATATTCGTGTGCACGAGTAATCATTTACCCCTTGACTTCATATCCTAAGCATAATCACATTCTCAAAACCATATAATGGGAATATAAGATTAAAGTCATCAGTATAATCTGGTAAGTACTAATTGGTGGTACGTAACATTGTCTGCATGTGTATCCAAAGCAGCTTAGAATGAAAAGGTCAATGAATATAAAATAGTCTAGAAATATACAAAAAGTTGTATTCATGTGACACAAGAGCATAAAACAGTAGGTGTAAAACGTTACTGTTATACACCTGCTTAAAGCTGGAACGTTGTAAGTCTGTTACCATGCAAACCTTGTGTCAATAGCACGTGTCTTAGTGAGCCGCTTTTTTTTAAGAGCGACTGAACGTGACCTCTTATCACTCGTTATCGATTTACATTGGCGGGAACGTTCAAAAAAACATGACTATAAATCATTTATTACCTAAAGGCTTAACAATGATATCTAACCATCTCACCTTGCCAAAATATGCAGCCCAGTGAGTAGGTGTCCATCCATAATATGTATCTTCAAGAACGATATGAGATCGGGCTGCCTCCTGATGGAGAAACAATTTGAGCGATGAAACGTCTCCATCTCGACAAGCCCGATGGAGAGGAAACTTTTCCGAGAGGTGATTTTCACTCATGACGCTCCAGCTTTCGTTATTATTACGCTTTGATTCAATATCTGCCATGTTACTGAGCTCGAAAAATTATTTAGATCCAGATTCAGTTTCGAAAGTTATTCATCGACACGTCCACATGAAGTGGTTACGAGCCGCTATCTGAAGATTCTGAACACCCAAGCCAAGTGGCGGTCAATGCCGGGTGCTAGAGCTACGAAGGAGTTATTGGGACATGAAATTAGATCTGAAAAAAATAAGAGTATATATATTTACTGGATACTATTATTAATAGTATGTAGTTTTTTATTTAATAAAATATATTTTATGCCGACATAATCATGAATTACAGTCAAATTTATTATTATGAAATGATACTATTTCCCCTTCAGTGCACCTTCACTGAGAAGGCATGATCTCTCCTATCAAGAGAAAAAGTAATATTAATATATATTTATGTCACCAATATTACAGTCATCTATTGCTATTATTGACATATGCTGACGTCTAAGGAAACCTCAGATGAATTCTTCATGACAAATTATTTTTCCCTAAATTATTTCTTATTCAGTAGGCGCTAACTGGCACTTATTTTAAAGATGGGCATTGCAAATATTTTTTATCTCCTTTTGTTCATAGTCATTCATAATTTTAAGATATCAGTTTTGAAGCCTTTAAATCTATGAAATTTTGAATTTTTGTCATCATTCTTGTATTATGTTTTTTATTTTTGGGATCTATATTTGATGTTCACTTTCAAGATGTGTTACTCAGAATTTAGCCGTTTTTTTATACTGCAATATCATATTCTTGCAATATTTTTCTCTTCATTTTATAATCTATACACATATTCGCTCATTTCACACCACAGACGAAATAACAGCATAGTATTCAAGATTCTGTTGGTGATGCATTAGTAAAAACGAATCCAAAGCCACAGTCAAATATTATATTGGGACATTGACTCCTGTAACACGGCTACCATCAGGGTGTCATCCCTTGGGTGGGGGGGGGCATTACCGGTGAAGGATTGGGAGGGAAAGCAGGAAAATGAAATGAAGAAAGAGGCATAAGAGAGGGGCAGACCCTCGTGCGTAGCATAAATTGTGGATGATACAGTAGCTTGAAGTTAAACATAACAGCCATCTTGGTACACCGAAAAATGAAAAATACTTATTCTGTAACGTGCACGCATCATTTTATATTACTACCTTATTCGAATATATGCTTTACGAGGGGTGGGAGACACACGGGTCTGAGCTATAGGTCCGTTTCATTAACCAGAATAACATGCAGAATTCTGGACAAAGTATTAAGAAAAATACCTTTTCTCTCACCTGGAGTCCTTCAACTTCTTGTCAGTGAGAACGTAGGTCTACGTTAACAAAATCTTTAGAATTTTATGATGAGCTAAGCCCAATCTTACTAGAGGGCTGGCAGATTGTATACTTTGAGATTTTGATACAATCTCTCACATAAGACACACACAGTAAGAGGCTGTAAATAATGCAAGAATATGTAGAAATGTATTAAGAGTGGATAAAAACTTATTTGGAAGGAAGGGCGAACAGAGTCAGACTAAGATACCATACTGTTAGTTAGCTAGACGCACGCAAATGGATTTCATAAACGCATCTGACGCGGTTGTGTATGGCTAGGATCCCGTACGGGATCCTAGCCATACAAAGAACCGCGTCAGATGCGTTTATGAAATCCATTTGCGGTGTCTAGCTAACTAACTAGTATGGTATCCTAGGTTTACGCTGTTTAAGAAATTGGGCCTGATAAAACTTACTAAATGTCAACGGTATGTTGGTTTTGAATATAAGGAAAATAATTTAAAATATTGTAACCTTATTTTGACTTTTAAAGAAACGTAACTCGGATCTGGTAAAGATCAGCGACCCCAATATATTAAATGATCCTGTAGTGTTAGGTTTGGTTAAATTGGGTTAGGTTAATTTTTAACCTAAGCAGCTTAAGCTGAAAATTTAAGTGATTTCATGTAGCCTACTGGGGGTTGCTAATCTTTACTTGATCTCGGTTTTCATTTGGTAAACTATGCCTCAAAACTAAAAGCCCAACAACTAGTTAAATTACGGGGGGTGAGGCCACAGACGCCGCGGCCTCTCCCGCGGGCGAGATAAATTTTAAAACTTCAAAGTATTCCTTTTATGACATTTTGGTGGAAGTTACCTTCAACGAGAAATTAAAAAAACTAAATCCATAAAAAACCATAAACACTAATTTGTTATTTCAAATTCCCAAGTGTTAAAAATTCATTTAGGAGAGAAGCACTGGCCTAATCTTGCACAATTTATCCAATTCCAGTATGGGAAGGAGAAAAGATTCATCTGGCTATTAATGAAGCAGTCATTTTGAACATCTTATTATATAGTTTATCCAATTTACGTCACGGACTCCCTTTTCCTAGTAAATGCGAAGGACTTTGGTTTTCACATGTGACAATTACCCTGAGTGAATGCCCTAACTTTGGACAGTGAACCAGCAACCCAGCATATCAAAGTCGTGTGCATTACTGCTTGGCCACTGATCTGATTAAACAATTACACCTACTAATGAGAAATTAGACTTCCAATGCCTTACTCCATTACAAAAATTTTGTTATTTGCTGTTTCATTAGTCTCCAATCAAATAAGGGTGGACACAGAGAGGTTGGTTCTGAGGAATCAAGGCTGGATCCCCTTCTTAATGGCCATGGTAGGAATGGATCCAGGTTTGTCATTTCCAAATTCTAGTGCTTTAACCACTGCACTACTATAGCCCCCTTACTCAGTCATAATCTCATTACATAAAATTGAATACCAAAGTGGTTTGTGTATTCTTTCAGATCATCGACGCTATTTCGGATGCTGTACGAGGAACTCCTGGCGTGACCCTGCTAGATGTAGACCCAGGTCACTCCACCAATCGTACTGTCTACACTTTCGTTGGAGATCCCATCAGCATTTTAGAGGGAGCTCTTAATGCAGCTGAAGTTGCTTTCAAACTAATAGACATGACAAAACACAAAGGTAATAAAGCTAATATCTTTTCAGAAGAGCAAAGCACAAAGGTAGTAATGCCAGTAACTTTTCAAAAGGACAAAGCACAAAAGTAGTAATGCCAGTAACTTTTCAGGACAAAGTACAAAGGTAGTAATGCCAGTAACTTTTCAGAGGGGGAAAGTACAGAGGTAGTAAGGCCAGAAACTTTACAGAACACAAAGGTAGTAATATCAGTAATTTTTTTGAAGGGCAGAGCACTAAGGTTGTAGTGGTGGTAACTTTTCAAAAGGAGAAAGCAGAGGTAGTACTGCCAATAAGTCCTCAGTAGGATGAAGCAAATAGGTATTATTGTTGGTAACTTTTCAGCAAGGTAAAGAACTAAGGTTGTAGTGCCAGTATCTTTCTAGAAGGGCAAAGCACAATGGTAATATTGCCAGGAACTTTTCAAAAGGAGAAAACATAGCAGTAGTAATGCCAGTAACTTTTCGAAAGGGCAAAGCACACAGAAATGCCAGTATCTTTTCAGATGGAAAATGAAGAATGTAAACTCCAATCCTACGATATACTATACAGGACAATACAACACATTATTTGTGCTGTATTCTAAGTCACTTTTTACTGACTGTACATTTTATTACAATTACAGTTCACTAATATAAGGGGAGCGCAGTAATGCAGTAGTTAGAATGCTCAACTCTGGAAATGGCGAACCCACGGTGTGAGGCTAGGAAGGGTATCCAGCCTTAATTTCCCAGTTCTAACTGCATCCAACCCCAAAATGGGATTAATAGTAACACAAAAACGGCAAACAAAAAGTATATTAATATGGGGATATATAAACAAGTTTTGACTAGTTAACATTTTTTTCTTTGAGACCATGACACCAGGACAGGCAAGAAAATTGCCTGGGACGAATTAAACAATAAGACATTGGAATTAGACAATGTATTTTTAGTTTACATCAACAGTTACTTTATTCTATAGTGACTCTTTTTCTAATTAGGTGAACATCCACGAATGGGAGCTTTAGATGTGTGTCCATTCATACCTGTGTGTGGAGTAACTGCTGACGAATGTGTTGAAGTGTCCAAGACTTTTGGTGCTCGCCTAGCCAAAGAGCTAGGTGTTCCAGTCTATCTGTATGGTGCTGCATCGACCAAGGATTAACGTAAAACAATGCCTCAAATTCGAGCAGGAGAATATGAATGCATGGAAGAAAAGGTAGCTATGAACACCGCACACTTTCCAGTGATATCAAGAGTTACTCTTCTAGGTTGTTGTTCCCTTACCTGCCTGGCCAAATGGCCCTGATTCCTTAATGCTAGTAAAGGGCAGGGGTTGCTTGTGGCACTTTGACCTTGTCTACTGTTCTTCTTCTGAGTTGTTAGGTGTCATCTTCTAATTACCAGCTCTGGACGGTGAACCTGTAATGTAGACACCGCCACTCCAAGTCATCCTTTTTGGAAAAACCATGATGATTATCTTCATACAAGGGCTCTGAACCCCTTTGTTAGGGGGTGGTAGAGTCAAAGCACACACAATTCACTTGTTTTACTCAATACTAACACACCCATTTTTCTTCTCTCAAACAAAATATTAATTCCTTCCCTTCTACTCTCACTCATTCCACAACCAAGCACATCCAGCAACCCAGTTACTAGGGTCTTGTTGGAGTTTTGCTACTAGAACCCCATTATATGCCTTGATTCTCCGTGGAAGGAAAAAGTTGACTTTTATGACAAACAAGTAAATACAAAGCGAGGGCGAATCTGGATATGAACTTTGGAAGGCTGAGGATGCTAAACTCCTCACTTTGACAGAATCCACCCACTGTCATGTAAAGCTAATGATTTCTATAAACAAAGGGAGTTAATGGCACACACAAGAATATGAACAACCCCTTAGGCAATGAGTAGGAGCAACCTTAAGATTGGTTAAGACACTCTACAACACAAATACCAAAAATCGCTGCCAAAGTAAAAGCCAAACTTGAAAAAAAAAAAAAAATGGTAGCCCATCGTGAACCAGATACTTTCCCAAAAGAACTATTGCTAAAGAACATCATTAGCAAAAAATCACGAGGAAAAAAATATGAAGGGTCCCCTTTAAACAGCAGAGAAGGAAAATTACAATCCACATTAAGGTGTGAAGAGTAGACATGATAAAAAAAATGAGAAGGCAAATAACCTCACACCAAAAGGGAAATATAAAATAGTAAGTCAAAATTGAAAAAAAAAAACTAGCAAGCTAAAAATACCTGGAAATTTGGGGACTTGAAGGTTGGTTAGCCCTAAATGGCATGCGAAGGTAAAAAAATAAATAAATAAACAATCCCTGGTCTAACCTAATCATAGAAAAAGAGTATGGAAACCTAAACCAAGGTACATGAAACAATTTGCCAGAACATAACCTGGCTATATATTACAAACAAAACGGACTGAAACAGAACCACCAACATAGGAAAACAAAATTCTAATAAAATAATAGCTGGAATAACGAAACTTTGTACCCCCCCCCAAAAAAAAAGATGCTTCATTCACCCGGGAATTACCTCATCTCTCGACACATCACATATAACAAATTTGTTTCTACACCTAAAATGAATCCATCGGTTATTTCTTGAAGACTCCTAGCCGAAGACATTGAGAGCAACCCAGAAAACACATTATGGGAGACTGCACGGCCCAAAACCATAATCACCACCAACAAACCATGAGACTTCTGTGGGAAAGCTTAAGATCTTCAGTGGACCTCATTAGGGACTCAGGGCTGTTTGGTCAGGCACCTCAAGGAACAACACAACAACAACCAGGCAGAAGGGGCAAACATCAAAACATGAGAGAAGAAAAAAGTTAAAAAAAATACATTTGAGAGCACTATATAGTATTTATGAACAGTATCATTTCACTACCCTAGGGAACACCAGTAACAATAGAGAAACTTAAGAAATACGAACTGAAAAACAGTAAGGAAAATAATGTCCCCCATTCTCAGCATCATGAAAGTATTTCAAGGGCATTATACAGCTGTAATGAGAAAACAGGATCCTCATAGTCCAAAGATATATATAAGGATGCAAAAAAGCATGATCAAAACATTTACATGTACAGCATGTGCTTACTATACAGACACTCCCTTACAAACGAATTAGGTATCAGATGTCTGTTCCTAAGTAGAATTGTTTGTAAGTTATGTTTAGTTAAAAAAAAAGTACTGTACAGTAATTAGACTAAGGACACTTAACTACTACATAATACAAAGTACAGTGTATAGTATTAATGAATTTTAATGCAAATAATAGTAATATTACAGTGCAGTATAGAAATACATGTATTAATACACAGGTAGATAATGAGTACGTTTTTGTTCATATCTGCGAATGCTTGTAACTCAGTTGTCCATAAGTAGAGAAGTGTCTGAACAGCCAGCCAGAGGAACACCATATTCCCCTCTGTCTTTATTTGGAATAGAAAATGAGTGAATATGTACCTGTCTTTTGCAACTACTAAGCCCCTGTGAATCTAATATGTCTGCATTATGAAATAAGATCAAAGGTCTCTAAAGAAAGGTAGAGGCAAGGCACAATGTTAACACATAGCTGGAACATACATATACCATATAGCCAGGGGTCAAGCCCCCTTCAATCATGTGGACCCAGTGATCTCCAGGTATTGGTTGAATAATCAAGTGACCTCTAGGATATCACCCATCCCCCAATTAAACTACATTAACTTATAATTATAGGTTATAAATGGTCTTCTGAAGCTACCACTCAAGTCTTAATTATTGTCATCATTTTACCATTTATTTTCAGTTAAAGAAACCAGAATGGGCTCCAGATTTTGGCACTCGCGATTTTGTTCCTCATTGGGGTGCCACTGTAACAGGAGTGAGGAAATTCTTAATAGCCGACAATATCAAAATGCTTTCCACTAAAGAGCAAGCTCACAGGTTAGTGGTACCCTTTTATCCCATTCCTATGCATACATAATGGTAGCTGAACCTATAGAACCTATTAAACTCAGGCCTCGTGGCAAAACTGGAATTCTCTTCCTCGTTATGTCTTCCCTAACTCTTATGACCTTTCTTCCTTCAAAAACTGATCTATTGTCATCAAAGGGGCCCAATCCCAGCATATTTCTAGGTCTTAATTTTTCTGACTATTCTTTCAGCTTGTCTTTATATTGTGTATCATTCTCTTACACCAGCCTTGTCCTTAAGCTGCTACTTTTTCTTAAATTAATTTTTGTGCCCGGGCCTGATCAGGGCAACTTTCTTTGCCCATCCTGGTATCACACTCGTAAAATAGAAAACTAAAGAAGCGTGCCAATATACTGGGGCCTTGTGGCAGAAGACCCTTCCCCGTTTACTCTGTGGCTAGTCCAAGCAGGGTGGTAGGGTGGAATTGTGGCACCCTTTATCCCCAAGGAGCCAAAATGAGTGATTGAGGTATACAGTATTAGCTCTTGGTGAATGTGTGCATTTTACTTGGCCACCCTCACAAGGGGAAATATAGCTATTGTATAATCATGTTTGTATGTATCTATATACTCTAGCAATACCCTAAATATTTAGGTCATTGATTCTCAACATCTGGAAGGGTCTTTTATACAGATGGGTTGAAGATCCAATGGGGAGGGATGTGGAGGGAAGGATCAACTATGAGGGGAGGGTAGTGTAAAAGGTTAAGAACTGATATAAGCTGACTCATGCCCAACTGAGACTTATATAGTGTAATTGGTAAATATTGATACAGATTCCTGAACAAAAATGTTTGTGACCTATGAATTGCTTTGGAAGAAAATTATTACCTCTAATTTTAACCACAATTATCAAGGGACCTGAAGTGGTAGTGTCTTCGGCTGTATGTCCACCCTCCGGAGCTGCAACTCAGAAGAGGAGCAGCAAAAGATAACAAACCGGCCTAACTAACCCTTGCCCAACATGGGGCACGAGAACCTGCTAGAAGCTCGGTTACCCAGGCAATTACCTCATCTATCTACACAACAAACATAACATCATAATGGAAGACTGCAATGCCCACAACCACATATGCCACCAACACAACATGCACTCCCTATTAGATCTGTGCGTAAGCCCAAGATCAGCAGTGGCCTTCCTTAGGAACTCTGGATTGTTAGGCCAGTCAGCTCAGGGATCATCAACAAGATCTACAATTATTTAGGTTCTATCTTTATAACAAGATTTGACCTAACTTTCTCTGTATATACTAAACTGTGTATTCACTCATAGGATTGCACTAAATTTAAGAGAACAAGGACGAGGACCAGGCCAATGTGGACGCCTTGATTGTTGTCAAGCCATCGGATGGAATTTGGAGGAGCAAAACATAGCCCAAATAAGTGTTAATCTCACCGATTTCGAAGTCACGCCTATACACGTAGCCTACGAAGAGGTACGACTGTGCATACTTAAATTACAAAATATTTGTCTGTAATATATAGCTGTCTTTCATCTTATGCTGTCAACTGGTTCCACCTCTTCCTGCATAAGGCAAAAATTGCCTGCAGTCGAAACCCTTTTATTTACGTGTCTATATAGTATTTAGCATTATAAACTATTCTCAACCTCCTGTATACCTTGAATTATGCCTATATTACTGTGCCGTACTTAAAAATATATAATACAATTTAATTCATGCAAAAACAGGACTGTTATTGCTATAGAGTATTTCCTGGAGTAAAATTTTAGAAAACTTTATTTTTTTTTTCCAACAGTGTATACAGTATTCATAACCACACTAGTTAAGACTGTATATAATGAGGGACAACTATTTTACTATTCTTGTGCATTAAGTAGATAGCACTGTACATAAATGCTACAGCTAAACTACAACAACAGATAGAGATTCACATATTCTGAATGCATTTAACTAAAAATCTTCTTACAGGCCAAAAAAGATGCCAAGGAATTAAATTTGGCTGTTACTGGATCAGAGATAGTTGGCCTCATCCCCTTAGCAGCCATACTCCAAGCAGCTGAATATTACATCGAAAAGGAAAACCTCTTCATTCTGGAAGAAGATAAGAAAGTTCATCTCGCTATCAACAGATTAGGACTAACAACCATATCTTCTTTCAATCCTAAGTATGATACTGCAAGACTTATTGCTTGTTTGCTGTTTTGAGTCAATATTAATCCCTATCCAAATGGGGTGGCCACAGACTGGTTATAACTGGGATATTAACGTTGAATGCCCTTCCTAAAGCCCCAAGGTGGGCTCAAACACCTGGTGTCACTTCACAAGATGAGCGATGTAACCAGTGCACTAAATACTAATGACTGCAAATTCAAGACTATGAAGCCCTAAACTGAGACTAACATACTATGTTATATATATAAGGTATATCATAATATTTACCCTTTACAGGGAACGCATCATAGAATACTGTCTACAAAAGACTGGTGGAAAATCTCTGGCAGATAGCACTGTAGATCAGTTCATCAGAAGCATAGCAGCTCGTAGCCCAGCTCCTGGAGGAGGCTCAGTGGCTGCTACTGTGGCTGCAATGGTAATGTAGCTATGAAGTGTACAGTAATGTATTTCTTGGGCATTACATGAACAAATTAAATGGCTTAGACTAGGGGCCAGCAAATGTCCCTCTGAAGTATCATTTCTTGCTGTGAAAGAAATAAATGCAGATGAGGCGAGGATGGGCAGGGTATGACAAAATTATCCCACCTTAGTTTTACTGGCATGGTCTTGGTAACCCTGTATATTCTTCAAGGTAACATTGATTACTGTCATTATTTGTCGAGTATTATTATTATTATTATTATTATAAGCAGCAGCTCTAGGTACAATGGTTGGTCACTAAATTATATAGAAAGAGATACAGTTTTAAGAACATTTTGACTTTTCAGTTGCTTTATGTGTATAAGAGACTAATAGGGATAAAGTAACAGAGACTAGCTATGCGTCTATCCCTAAATTTTCTTTCCTTGGTAAAAAAACAACTTGCATTGGAAGTTTTATGATTATCATTATTATTTTTATTACTATTATTATTATTACCATTATTATTATTATTATTACCATTATTATTATTACAGGGAGCAGCTCTAGGTACAATGGTTGGTCAATTAACATATGGAAAGAGACAGTGGGAACATCTGGACTCCACCATGAGACGACTTATTCCTCCAATGTATGACACAGCTATATCCCTCATCCCTGCTATAGATGCAGATACAAATGGATTTAACAATTTCATGGTGAGTTTCAACTTTCAACACATTTCAAGATGTAATAGCCTAACCAACCGACCATTGCTATACTACAGCTGAAGGGTCTTGTAGACTTAAATAAGACTGACAAGGACAGTTCGATGTTAAGTCTTCCTTCAGTTACGGTTCTCTTTCTATGCCTACATCAACACCGAATAGTCGTGGATATTCGTTACATGTTTCTTATTATTCCTTCATATCTGACAAGTCACAATACTCCCCAGCTCTGTTTCTCTTTGTTTTCTTCGTGCCCAGGCCCGATGAGGGTAGGTTTTTTTTTTCTTTCTTTTTGGCCCGTCCTGGTGTCACAATCATAAAAAAAAAAATTTGTGATGAACAGTTTTGGTCTCCTATATAAGATGTTAAGCTTTGTAAATTTTAGTCAAATACATGATAATCAGTGTAATGGGTAGTGTAGTGGTTAGAGAACTCGATTGAGAACTAACAAAACTGCAATCGAGCCCTCTTCGGGACATCTGAAAGGACATCCAGCCTTAATTCCTTAGCTCCAACATGTCTGTGACCACTCCCATAAATGGGGATTATTACACACATAAAATGGCAAACAACAAATACAGACTTATTGGATTGTTTAAATATGTCGAAAAACAGGTCAGTTTATGAAGACAAAATGAGAATTGAATTCCCAATACCAATTTTTCTCAGGCAGCTACTAAACTACCCCAAAGAACTGACAGCGAGCGGGCTGCTCGAGAGGCAGCGATGGCATCTGCGACTGAAGAAACCATTCAAGTTCCTCTGTCTCTGATGAAAAAGATCAACAATCAGAATTGGAAAGCTCTCCCTGAACTTGCCACAGTTGGAAACATCAACTGCAAGTCTGACTTGCAGGTAACATCTCATTATTATATTGACTACAAAGGAAATAAACAGGAACAACAAAGTATTTTAGTGCTTACAAATACTGTCACCTCTCCTTTTTACTCGAATTTGAAATAACGTGTGTCCTCAATAATAATATATAATTCAAATTACAAGAATAATGCGAGCGAGAAAAAACGCGGTACAGTTTAGAGGCTAAAAGCCTGTCTTGTTTGCAATTTCC
>JAXCGZ010000182.1:5000-27500 GCA_037179515.1 Halocaridina rubra
CCCTGTCTTATTTAACACAATCTCCAATGGATATACTGATGCATGGATAAAGTTAACAATTGTCTGTCATAATTTGGTGATGTAGCGGTGGGATGAAGTCAAATGTATACGTCAATAGATTCTTCAAGCAGCGATCTTCGCTGGAGCAGGCCAAAATGACCTCTACAACTTCTAGTGATAAGGCCAAGGGCCTGCCACGTGGAGAGATGGAAGAAGATCAGGACTCTAAGTTATCATGTGCGTGGGAATCTTTAATTTCGTAGGATTTAGTGATTTTTATGCTGGAAATTGCTTTTGGAATAAAGTTGATAAATTCTAAAGTGCAATATACATATTTTGGCCATTTATAACGAGTTCATAATAAGTAGCAATATTTATGCATACGTTCGATAACTAGATAAATGAAGTTCTGTAAGATATAGTTCTCCAGCTTTAATAATTATATATATGAAATTAAATGGGAGTGAAATGGATGATTATGTTACATTATAAGTCTTTGACTCTCTCGAATTTACAAAAGTTATGAAAATTAATAATTAGGTTATTAAAAAAATACATTTCAGTTTAAGAAAAAAAGCGTCAAATTTACGTTCTTAGAAAAAAATATATCTCTTGTTAAATGGATTTCCTTTAGAGATCTTGACACCTAATGGAATTGCTATTCTAAAGAGAAGTTTATTCTATTACTGCCTGCAAGTGAAATATTCATATTCCTTTTATTACTACATACACTAATACACGATTTTTTTTTAAATATTTTGTATGCAGTAAATTTTGGATACTTTTAGAATGAGAATCTTGATGCATTGCAGAGAATAGAGATTAACGATTTTGTGAAGTTTATATGTGAATAAATAGTGTTTATTGTTGTGAAATCTGTAATTGCTGTTGCACTAATTAAGATAATTTGTGTTTATCAACGCGTATATTTCTGAGTCTGTAATCGGAATATTTGCTAGTTGATTCCAATTATTGCTTTTCTTGAGAAAGATTTTTGTGACGTAATAGTTTTTAAAATAATTTTTTTTTATATATCTAGTGTACGTTAACCTTCAAAAGAGATGAATTCATATTATTGTCGACAATTTAATATTTTTGTTGTATACCGTTTCAATTTCGGTTTGTGGTATGTTTCACTTCTGACGAGTATGTTTCAACTCGACCCTCCTTCTAATGAAAGGAAACACGGCCATAGTAGACATGAGTGTGAGTGTATGCATATTTTGCTAGCTGCTTTTGCAATTTTAGACTGGAAAGGAAAAGATTTAGGAGGCACCTTAGCTTAATCTGTACTAAATCAATGTTATTTTTTTAAGATGGTACTACGACTGAAGGTATAAGGATACAATTATGGCTGGTCCAGAGAGTCCCGGGTTGAGTCTTCCTTCAGGACGGTTCTTTCTTTATGCCTACATCTACACTGAATATTCTGGCGTATTCTTTACACATCTCTTGCTATTCCATTACATTTAAAAAGTCACAACAATCCTCATATCTGTCTCTTTTTCTCTCATTTTTCCTCATATTGTTATAATTTATGGAAGCTTCACAGTTAATGGCCCCAAGTACCTGACATAGAGGCGTGCGAAGAATCTCTGGGGATTGTGTTGACTCCACTATTGGCTTGAGGGCATACACGCCTATTAGAAGTAATGGTTCTGCCCTAAACCTTGCACCTCCCAATAGCTCTGCTTCTTTCTCTCTTCACTATTCTTACATTCGTGGGCTGAACTCTAATCTTTCATCTATGGAACAGCACTTGGCTACTCTCCTTCCTAACCTCCTCCTCCTATCTGAAACCCAGCTGTCTATACATCCTTCCACTGACCCATTTCAAATCTCTCACTATAATCTGTATACTCGTTTTCATTCCAAAGGTGGGGTCTGTGCCTACTGCAACACTAGCACTTCTATTGCGAGGCTCATGGACCTTGGAAATCCTGACTTTGATGTTCTCTGGCTAAAAGTCTATCTCTCCACTACCACTATTTTCCTTTGCTTCTGCAATTGTTCTCCAAACTCCACCGAGTATGCGACTTTCTTTGAATATCTGTCCTCGTGCCATGAGTCCTTACTATTTTCTCATCCACATGCCGAAGTTCTCTACATTGGAGACTTCAATGGACACTGCAGTGAGTGGCTTCATTCTTCTCACACTGATGTGGGAGAAACAGAGGCCCTTGCTTTCTCTATTACTCACGATCTGGAGCAAATTATCAAACATCCTACCCGTGTTCCTGATTGTCACAAACATGCAGCAAACTCTCTTGACCTATTTCTTACTTTTAACTCTTCAAAATACTCTTATTCTGTGCTTTCCCCTCTTGGTAAATCTGACCACTCTATGATCTCAATCTCTTCCATTTTTGCTCCTCCTCCACCATATCCCTCCTACTCAGTGCCGCCTTTGTCACTGTGAGCGCACCCAACATGATAATTTGCGTAACTTCCTCATTGACTTCCCATGGGATGACTACTGCCTTTGGTCCTGCAACCCTGATAAGATAGCTCTAAAAGTTACCGAGATCATGGCCTCGGGAATGGAGGCGTACATCCCCTCTTCTACAAAAACTTTCTCTTTCTCTAAACCTTGGTTTGACAGTGCCTGCTTCATGGCTATCCAAGCCTGGAATTGGCCACACTAATCTTACCAAGCCTCTCCTTCCAATTTAACTTGCTTAGGTTTTATTGTAGCTAGCAATCACTGTACTGCTTAGATTAGAAGGTCTAATGCTTCCTTTATAAGAGAAAAAGTTGCTGATCTTAACTTCTATCCCACTGATAAATGCCTCTGGTCCTTAGCCACAAACCCCTCCAAAAACTTCTGTAACTTAAGCTTTCCCACTCTCATTCGTTCTGATGGTTCTATAGCTTGCTCACCCACTGACAAAGCCATTCTCTTTGGCTATTATTTTTCTGCCACCTCTTTTATAAACGATTCCAGCACATCAGTTCATCAATCTTTACCCCTCTCTAACCTTATGCCCTCCCTTATCCTTTTTTAACGCAAAGTTTATAAAGTTCTTCGCTCACTAAAGAAGAACAAAGCGTCTGGTCCTGATGGTATCCCTGCAAGGTTCCTTAAGTAGTTTGCAGATGTACTGGCTCCGGTGCTTTGCCGTTTTTTTTCACCTTATTCTGTTAACCAGTATCTAGCCTTCATCTTGGAAGCATGCTCTAGTTCAGCCTGTTCCTAAGAAGAGTGACCACTCTATTCCTTCAAACTACCGACCTATTGCAAGATCCACTGGTGATCTCCTGTCCTATATTACTCATGTATGGTCATCTTCTCTGGGGAACTATGGGGAATCCTTTGTTGTCACCCTTGATATGTCTAAGGCTTTTGACAGAGTCTGGCACAAGGTTCTGTTGGTAAAACTCCCTCCCTATGTATACACCCTTTCTTTCTGTTCTCTGATTTCCAGTTTTCTTACTGACTGTTTTATATCTGTAGATGTTGATGGTGCAATATCTAGCCCTTTCTTTGTTACCAGTGATGTTCCACAGGGCTCAGTTCTTTCACATACTCTGTTCCTTCTCTTCATCAATAATCTTCTACAATCCTTATCTTCCTCTCTTCTCCATGTCTTTGCTGATAATTTTACTCTTCACTTTTCCTCTGCCTTTTCTTCTCAACCTTCATCTGCTACTCGTAATGAGTCTCGTATCACTCTTTCTCCTACTCTCAACTCTGATTTGCAGAGAGTATCTGAGTGGGGTACTCAAAATTTAGTTAAATTTAATGCCTACTAGACATTTTCTGGCTATCTCTTTATCTTCTCCTTCTGAAAACCCCATTGTCTTCAAAACTAACGAAATATACCCTCTTAATCTTATCAACATATTAGAAATCCATATAGCCTCTAACTTGTCTTGGAGGAATCACATAATCAAAATTTCTAAATCTTCATCCAAAATAATTGGGGGTTTTGTTTCGTTTTTGTCACTACTTTACCTCTTTACAGTTACTTAGAATTTATAAAGGTCTTATCTGTCCCTGCTTAGAATACTGTTCACACATCTTGGGTGCTTCTTCTTATACTTATTTCCTTGATAGGGTTGAATCTAAGGCAGCCAGACTCATTAATGATTTATTTCATACTTCTGATCTGGATTCGCTCTCTCTTCGCTGCAAGGTATCTTCCCTATCTCTTTTCTGTCGCTACTACTTCCATTGCTGCTCTGATGAATTGGCGAGTTGCATCCCTCCCCCACTGCCGAAGCCACGTAACAGTCGCTAAGCGGCCTCATATCACAGGTACTGTGTGGAGATTTGTAGCTCGCGGATTGGTCTGTTCAGCGACTTCTTCCTCCCATCTACCTGCAGACTATGCAACTCTCTTCCTCCTTCTTTCTTCCCTAATTCTTATGACGTATCATCCTTCAAAAAGTAGATCTATCGTAATCTCAGGGCCTAGTCCTCCATATCTCTTTGTCCTCTGTACTTTGACTGTTATTTTCTGTCTGTCGTTTTCCTTTATGTGACATTACGTCCTCTCTGACTTGTCCTTAATCTTTTTCCTTTGTCTTGATATTTTCTCATGGCCGGACATTTATTGATGAGGAAAATTTTTGCTTGTCTCGGTGGCACACTCACAAAAAAAAGACATAAAACTTCGCTGTCAGAAAGTTTAGCACAGGAGTCATTTGTGTAGAATATTAGTAGTTCATATAGATTAAAGGACGTTTTAGTCACCGTGGCTCAGGCAGTAGCATCCGCCACGGTCTGAGATTAGCCAGGGCATGCACTCAAGGTAGCAGTTACATCTGCCAAAACAAGTTCTTCGCAAGAAGGCAACCGTCCCAGCCTTTGGTAGAAAAGGGAGTCCGTGACATAAAGCACGCTCATGATTGAAGGTTGCTATATAGGTGAGAAGGTTGTGTTGTTTTTCATTCTATAAGTATCTGAACCAGACAAACAAGAGGGTAAAAAAAATATATCCTTTTAAAAAAATGAATTAAATGATTCTCGATTACTTTCAGCGATAAAAGAAATGTACACAGGGCCTCTGACTCAGAATACATAAGGGAGCATGGAAGGAGAGAGAGAGAGAGAGAGAGAGAGAGAGAGAGAGAGAGAGAGAGAGAGAGAGAGAGAGAGAGAGAGAGAGAGAGAGAGAGAGAGAGAGAGAGAGAGAGAGAGAGAGAGAGAGAGAGAGAGAGAGAGAGAGAGAGAGAGAATGAGGAGTGAGAAAGGGTGAAAGAGAGTGAGTGAGGGAGCTGTTAACTAAATCTGTTCTGAAATTGCTTAAGAATATGTGACTCACCAATTCTTTTGGAAAATATGCATAAGAATTGGTGCTTCTCCTGTGATTTTTACTTTTCTTTGTATTAGCATGTGTTGCCTGTGAAGATTAGAAAAATTTGTGAGTGTTTCTGGGGTCATTCTGCCTAGGCAGGTGAAACAGTGTTCTATCGGGTCATAGTATAAAGGGCAATACGTGGTAGGCCATTATCCTCATGAATTTTAAGGAAATCGAAGATGTTAGTTTGAGTAACTGTTTCCAGAGATAAGGTGATTATCCCTTAGTTGGACTTGACCCTTTTGTTTTGCCTAATAAGAGCATCGTTGGTGTGATGTAGACCCCTTCTCTATATTTTCATTAGTAATTGAATGCATTAAGCTTAAATATTTATAAAATGTTGTCTTTAGGTATTCTGACTGTCAAATTTTCTTGACATTTTGCCAGATAATATACATAAGTTATTTTTATTATTCCTTGAAGCTTTTGCATGTTAGTGTTAAAACATGATAACGTAAACTTCCGATTCAATAGTGATAAGATTTGTCTGCCAGATATTTTGACTGTTTTAAAGGAAACAGTGATGGCCACACTGTTATTCTTTGTTGTAAAGCACTGAAACAAAAGAATTTGCTTTAGCATGAGTATTAGCAATGAAATGTTATTGCAGTATTCTTGTTCTTGCCACATTCTGCATATTATTTATGTTTTGAGCATTACCCCGTATATATTCTCTAGATTCTTTCACTATCTCTGTATAAATCTTATTTGTGAGTCTTTCCTTTTCCATCACTGTTAAAATATCTTGTTGTTCCCTAATACTATATATAATTATCATATCCACTTCCAGATATTATGTTCTTCTCTTCAAGGGTTCTGTGTACCCTATTTCCATTCTTTTTTCTATTATTTACAATGAATCCTGGTATAACTTTTGCTTTTGTAAAATTTAATAAATACTTAGCTTGCATACCAAATTCCCGTTGTAATTATTCTGTTGAAAATAGAATATTGCCAGTGCAAAAGATAAGCTACACTGTTAATTTTTTTTAGAGACATTATATTTAACTTTAATTTTAACTCTTTATTTTAGCTCATTTTTTTATTTGCTCCCTCATTGCGTGAGAAGATGAGAAGACGTTTTAGGCAGCCAGATTCCTGTCTCTAACTTTCCATGAAATTTGTAATCTCATGGCAAGCATTTTTAATAGTTTCCCTAGCTTTTTTTTTGTGATCACTAAATTATCACATAATGAAATTCTTCAAGTTATTTGTAATACTGCATTAGTATTTGTTAGTTGATCAACCACTACCAGCCGCTGTCCTCGTTTTTGCACAGTATGGCCTTTTGCTAAACCGATTTGCAATTTCTTATGCTTCTTTTCCTTTACCTATTGGAGAATGGCAAGCATTTACAGATATAGTGCATGATTGATATATCGGTTGTGTGCTTGTATAGGCCTGTGCTCATATCCAGACGCGATGTCGGGTATCACTATATTTGTGACAGCCATGTAGGCCTTTTCCTTGACCCAAGACTCTCCTCTATGGATCTCTGATTGCAGAATACGATTGTAGAGGGAGATCAGAGTCAGGTGGATGGGTTTTGTGAGAGCAGGGTGTGGAGAAATACCCCCTCAATATTAGAGTAACACAAAAGGGCCCACTGATGAGAGTTGTCCGAGATCACTGCGGGTGCAACCTGGGTCCATTATTCTGTAGAGACGCAGAATATGAAAAAAAGAAGCGTTACATGTCAAGAGAAACTGAACTCCAAAGAGAAGGCGAAGGAACAGAGAACTGTAGCATATAAAGAGCACAGTGGATCCACTTTGTGGATAATAACCACAATTTTGTGGATAAAATCAGCCTTTGTGGATCGCTTTGTGGATTCAAAATCTGAACACAGAATTTGTGGAAATTTAGTGTGGATATTTAGCTGTACAAGAATATTTTTGTGGAAATTTAATATTGTGTGGATTTTTTTGTGGAAAAAGAAGTTTTATCCATGCAGAAAGCAAAAATATAATAAATAAAAATGAAATTATATAGAAAACCAATCTGCAATATAAAAACATGCAGAACTTATGTTTCCATTCTGCCGGTTTTCCTGACATTGGGACTTGAAACTTATTACCACATATCAAGACATTACAAATGTATCATACACGCATTGCAATAATGGCTCGTATCATTCCTTTCTACAACCAATGTTGCTTGTGCGATTTTGCACGACCAGGCCTCAGTAACCACTGACCAGCCAGTTCAATCGTCCTGTCAGTCAAAACTCTGCCCTACTTTTCTTAATTAGACCTTCAGAAAATGGCTCAGTCATGAGTGACAAGAAATATAACCAGAGATATCGTTCTGCTCTGGAGAATGATTCTAGATTCAAAGGTATTTAGCATTTTTTTTTACAATATATATATATATATATATATATATATATATATATATATATATATATATATATATATATATATATATATATATATATATATATATATATATATATATATATATATATATATATATATATATATATATATATATAATATATAAACTTACCTTGTTTATAGAATTATTTTACTTGTATATTGTGCAGTTTTATAATTAATTGCAAACTTTTTTCTTTTTTAATATGCAATTATAATTATTTAACCAAGAAACATACCATTATTGGGGAGGGCTAGGTAGAGGAGCTCATTTTGAATGAGCAAAAGGTTTCTGTTTCTAATGTAAATTGAGTCCCTAATTTATAATATGAAATTCCTATGTTGGTTAAATATGTATGCCATCATATACATTTGATTAGTTATTTATTTGTGATTAAATTTATAAATATGGTTGAAAACTTTGAACGAACAGTACATTCTTTACTCGACTATAATTACAGTATGGCTACATCTATATTCTGGGGATGCAACGAAGGCCAGATATAAGGCCTGTGGGGCAGTTATACAAGCCCACATGAAGTCACTTGTGACTCAAGCTTCAGGGAAGAAACATATGGACACAATAAAATCATCAGAAAGTAAAGTGCAAGTATCTATAAAGGATAGTCTCCAGCCAGTGGTGAATGACCCTTCAAAAGTAGTAGAGTTGAAACTAGCAGTTTATGTGACAGAACATTCATCTAACTTATCAATAGATCATTTGGGTGAACTGATTCCTCTGCTAGATCAAAAGTCAAATGTTTAAAAAAAAAAAAGTTGCACTGCACTAAATGTTCCCGATTACAGAAATATGTACTTGCACCAAGTTTCACCAAACGACTGATGGAAGAGATTAGAGACCAGCCTTTTAGTTTGATTATTGATGAGAGTACAAATGGAGGTAAAATTTCATGCTTAGCTTTAAGCATTCGGGTTTTCAGTCCAAGAAAGGGAGCAATTGTTGACACCTTCTACAGACTTGTTCCCCTTCAAAATGCTACTGCAGAAACTGTAAAACTGTAAAAGATTGTTTGGAGGAGGACACCTTGGATATTAATAAACTAATTGGAATTGGTACAGATGGAGCTAAATCTATGGTTGGACGCACTCACTCTCTTATAACATTATTGAGACAGGATAATCCAGAGATCACATTAATCAAGTGTGTTTGTCATTCGCTTCATTTAGCAGCAAGTCAAGCATGTGATGGGCTTCCACAATTCTTGACCATATAGTAAAAGAGACACACACATAGTTTGTTAACAGCCCAAAAAGAATGCTCACTTACAGTGAGTTGTATCAAGTTTTAAAAAACTCTGTACCAAAAAGAGTTTAAGGGTTAGCTAGCACACACTGGCTGTCTCGTTTAGAGGCAGTACCTGTAATTCTGGATCATGGGATTCACTTAAGCTCCATTTCAATATAACTGTTACAAATGAACGCTTCCATACAATACATCAACTTAGCCAATATATATAATGATCCTCAGAATAAACTCTATATATTGTTTGTTAGTAAGACTCTCAAGGAAGTTGTAGGAGTAAACAAACTTTTTCAAGGACAGAATGTAGACATCACGAAGCTTACAGAGGATCTTCTCGACATGTACTGAATTATTATGCAAATTGTAGTTGACCCAGAATTTCTGTCAAAATGCCCAAAAGAAAATCTTCCTATGCTTGAATATACGAGCTATCTCTTGCCACTGAATGTCATCAACTTTGGGTACGAATTCAATACCTATGCTAATGCCTGTCCTTTAAATGACAACCAAATAATATATGTGAAAGATCGTTGTCAAAAATATAAGTTAGAACTTCTAAATCAAGTACAGATGCGATTGCCTGG
Organism: Halocaridina rubra; assembly: GCA_037179515.1. Lineage (NCBI taxonomy): Eukaryota > Metazoa > Arthropoda > Malacostraca > Decapoda > Atyidae > Halocaridina > Halocaridina rubra. The sequence goes on from JAXCGZ010000182.1 coordinate 14,527, forward strand.
CAATGTTGAAACTTTGTTAATGCTTAAGAAATTCCATCCTGCAGTTGCTACTTCTCAGCACAAAGACTCTATTGTGCGATTGCCTATAGATATCAATCAACCTTCACAAATATGGATAGCTTGAAAAATGAATGGATTGTTGTGAACTTAGATCAGTGGCCCAAGTCATGTTTGAAAAACAGTGCTTGTTTCTGGTCTGAAATGAGAGAGAAAAAGAATTCTGCAGGGGAACCAAAATACCCCAATATTTCATGTTTAGCATTATCTTTATTTACATTACCTTTCTCTAATGCCTCTGCTGAGCGCATATTTTCGCAGATGAATATCGTGAACAGCAAGCTTAGAAATCGTTTCAGTGCAAGATCTGTAGAAGCAATTCTTCAAATTAGCCATGGATTATCTCTTCAAGGAAAGTCATGTGTCAATTTTGAGCCATCTTTGAATATGTTAAGAAATTTCAATGCAAAGGGAAATGCAGAAGGTGATGACCAAGAAGAAATTGCATCCCTAGAACTGGATGCACAATAATAAGTAGCATATTTGAAGCAAAACAAAACAAAAGGATGATTTTAAATTCAGTCATCTTTTCATACCAAATATTTACACTTAAGTAAAAAAGAAAAAAATGCAGAATGCTTTACTTTCATAGAAATGATTATTTTGATTTCAGTTATTTTTCTGAGAATTTTTTTTTTAAATATAATGTTTACATTTCATAAAGTGACTATGATTAAGTTAATAAATTCAATATTATAAAAAAAAATTATTTTGCTTTCACTTAAGTTTCTTTATGCGAATCAAGTCGAATAATGTAATGCCACGATAAAACTTTAGATTTCATTATCATGTAGTAAATACAAAAAATTAGGCTTAATTTGTGGAATATTGAAATTTTTGTGTGGATATTTTGTGGATAAAATGTCACCTATACGTGGATAATGAGTGAGAGCAGAGTGGCAAAACTGAAAGAGCAGAAGATATACTCTGCATAGCAACAACATTTTGATTCAGATTGAAGCAAGATCATTGTATATCCCAGTGTCTTACAGATATAAAAGTTAACTATGTACATAATCCTAATTATATTTCATAATATTCAAGTTAAGAATAAAGCCTCAATAGCCCTCTTTAGACTTAAGCTTGTGTAGAAAGTAAATTTTTCATTTGTATGTAAGTATAATGATTGCCATTCTGTTTTGTATTAGTTTATTGATTATTTGTCTATATTGCACTTTTGGATATCATTGTTAGTAAATTCATGGTTCAGCAGAAAATGAATTTTCTTGTTAGGTTGTGTGGGATTGTTGTATAAATTGTATCCATTGCCATGTTGTATAAAATTTTAGTGACCACGTGGTTTGGATCCCAGGCTTCCTCTCTCTGACATTGGATCTGGAACTAATAGGATTTGATATGGACTTGAGGAGTAAATTGACACCAGGCTATTGTAAACTAAGCCTAAACACCTACATGGGAACAAGCATTGCCTTTGCCACACCTATACCATATGCTCTGGGCATTGACTTTGTAAACCATATTCAAATTCAATTAGTCTAGGCATATACTGAAGGACCTACAACTTCCGCCTCCATTTTGTATCTCACAGCTTGGCCGTGGTGTGGGAGGAATAAGTAAAGTGGTAATATTAATATTAGAATCATTTTGAAAATAAGAGTGATTCCTAGTCCGAGCAAAAGTCCCCCAGCCAATTTTAAACAGTCATCATTCAGCCATCACGACTGCCTTAGGCGTAGTCTGTAGATGATGTAGGGACAGATAGAAGAATACCCATATTCTCGGAGGCTATAGGAGCTGCTGTTGCTTTGTGAGTATACTTAAATAATAAATGTCCTGTATATCGTCCCAAGACTACTGTCTTATTTAACACACTCTGCAATGAGAATATTTATGTAAGGATATAGTTAACTGTCTGTCATATATATTCATTTAAGTAATCATTTACTCACTTATTTGTTTATTTATTTAATGGATAGAATATATATGACAATATAGCTACAAAATGACTTACCACAAGGTATATATATATATATATATATATATATATATATATATATATATATATATATATATATATATATATATATATATATATATATATATATATATATATATATATACTAAACTTACTTTTCTTCTTCTTCTTCTTCTTCTTCTTCTTCTTCTTCTTCTTCTTCTTCTTCTTCTTCTTCTTCTTCTTCTTCTTCTTCTTCTTCTTCTTCTTCTCCTCCTCCTCCTCCTCCTCCTCCTCCTCCTCCTCCTCCTCCTCTCTCCTCCTCCTCCTCCTCCTCCTCCTCCTCCTCCTCCTCCTCCTCCTCCTCCTCCTCCTCCTCCTCCTCCTCCTCCTCCTCCTCCTCCTCCTCCTCCTCCTCCTCCTCCTCCTCCTCCTCCTCCTTCTTCTTCTTCTTCTTCTTCTTCTTCTTCTTCTTCTTCTTCTTCTTCTTCCTCTTCTTCTTCTTCTTCTTCTTCTTCTTCTTCTTCTTCTTCTTCTTCTTCTTCTTCTTCTTCTTCTTCTTCTTCTTCTTCTTCTTCTTCTTCTTCTTCTTCTTCTTCTTCTTCTCCTTCTTCTTCCACTGAATTGCAATACAGTTAATCCCTATGAATGTGATGTTTATTTGCACGCCATTGCAAGGCTACACAACAGGTATAACGTACTGTAGATTATTAAAATTCCATGTGGAGAGGGAGAGAGAGAGCCTTTTGGCTAGTACAGTGGTAATGCGCTGGCCTCGCATTCCGAGGTCGACTGATCGGTTCCCGTTCGGGACCGAGAGTTTAAGCTGTTTACTGGGAAGGTTGCTGCTGTGCTTGAACACCACAGTGGGGGGTTGGGGCTTGCAACGGCTGACGCCCGCCAGAGCATGGGCGATGCCTCTGATAGGAGGGCTAAAACCGCAAACTTTATCTTTAACTTTAATGCCTGTGCAGTCAGTCACGTCATGTCAATTTGTAATTTTGCAGCTTTTATGGACCAAAAACAATCAGAGATCATATCCTTTGAAATACACAATTAGTTATTTGTTTGTGCCCACTAACTTTATACTTTGGTTGCTTCAAGTGACTGTAATTCATGATTATAAACTTAATATTAGATTGCAGTTAAATATGATATTCAAATATATCTATCTCGCCTCGAAACATACAATATCCCTCTGTTTAACTACTTGCAGTTAGGCCTTTAAAAGAAACATGCATACACAATGGCCATAATCCCTCTTGCAAAGGGCGTCTGAGTCAAAGAACACACCAATTCACTTGAATTTATATTACCCCTTCTCTTACATATAAGCTCTTCTTAGGACTAAAGAGTTACTACAATTTCCCCTCCCCAATCTTCATGCCTCTGCTTGGGTCATTCGCCGCGAGGTTGGCAGGTGTTGCAGTACCCATATGACAACTATGAGAGTGATTTATGGCATTATTTGGCAAACCAACTTTGAAAAATGACAGTCTTTATAGCAAATAAAAAAATGATATAGAATACTGAAAATATGCCATATATTTGTCATACTTTATTCAAGAAAAAAAATAACAAGCTCTTTGAAATTTACAAGACTTAAAGAAACAAAATAAAAAATTAGCCATACTTAATACTTGTCTTAATCAGTTCAAACACACCTAGGTAATTATTTCTTGAAACTTTCACTCAATATTTGGATTTCTTCTTCAGCTTCATTGTTTTCCCATTCCGCATATTGACTCATACATACTATTAGCGGAATTGCTCAGCATCTTTTCTTGAACGAGGAAATTAATTGCTTGTCGTTGTTGTTCCGGTTTTACGTCACGGATTTCCTTTTTCTACCAAGGGCTAGGACGGTTGCCCTCTTGCGAAGGGCTTGTTTTGGCAGATGTGCATGCCTCTTGCTATCCTCAAACCGTGAAGGGGCGCGAACCTTCGATCTGGCGCCTCAAACTCGCGGACGCTACCGCTTAAGCCACGGTGACTACGAGGAAATTAATTGCTTAAGAGAGTAAAGTCCTTTTACTATGTATGCAATAAATATATTTAGTTCAACTACAGGGCAATGAATAATAGGATGCCATTGACTTTTTACTCTTTCACATATAATGCTGGAGAAAAAAAATAGCCCTTAAAGCAAAAGTTGAGAATTTTGCATACTTTTCAAATTAAAATTCATTTTCAAAAATGTTATTTCCACTACGGCAATGATGCTTTGTTTAAAAAAAAATAAATAAATAAATAAATATATATATATATATATATATATATATATATATATATATATATATATATAATATATAATATATATATATATATATATATATATATATATATATATATATATATATATATATATATATATATATATATATATATATATATATATATATATATATATATATATACTTCTAAGTAGATAAGTAAAGGAGCAAATAAGAAGAGAGATGATACATATACTTACAAGTGAACAGAAATTAAAACTTACTCAGAATATTGAAATTAACTAGAATTAAGAGATGTATATACAATTGAAAATAACAATGAATAAACAGATAAATGAGTAATGCTCATAGATAATAATAATAATAATAATAATAATAATAATAATAATAATAATAATAATAATAATAATAATAATAATAATAATAATGATAATAATAATAGAAAATTATAATGGTAATAATAATTAGTAATTAGTAATAATTTTCTCATAAAAAAATACCTGAATTACGGATATGAAGTAATTAGGCATACAGATCATTTGGTACTTAAACAAGTAATATAATGTAGAGCTGAATTAGATTGCAGGGATTGTGTGTCTAGTAATACCCTAATAGTCAAGAGTTATGGAGACGCTAAAAATATTAAGTACCCTTATCATCAATATCACCACAAAAAATCAATATCGATAATAGCAAGTAATCTACAAGATAGTTACGAGCAATAGTGAAACTTGTCATCGACATCACAATTATTTTGCTTCTGATAATAATGAAAATTAATACATAAGCTGAAAGATCAAAGGAGGTCATATCAGTTTACATACCTGGTAGGTGTTGTGGGAGGAAATTTCACTAAACCATTTAGTTTGATTATTGTATGAGCAGTATCTCTATTTGTCTTAGAGAATGCTATATAGTTTGCTTTTGAAACCTGTGAAGAAGGATGTATATTTAACATGCCCTGGAATGTCGTTCTAGAATGGTAACCCTATAATAGAAATTTTTTTTAAACCTGCTTCCGTGTTTATTTTTCAGTCTTGTGGCGGTTCCCCTCATAGTATTGACTGTTGGCAAATTAAGCAGCCTGTTATGATAGTTATGGTTCGGAAATCTGTATATGAAAATGTAAATAGCATAGGCGTTCTTGTTTTCTGCTTGCAGCCCTCCAAGTTTTTTGAGAGACGGTGTGATGACGTCATATTTTTTTTTCTTGGTCTACTTGGGCTGTAAAATTCATAAGTTTCTGTACTCTATTTATCTTAGTCTTATTTGTAGCTCCCCATGCAGTTGTGTAATAATTAATATGACTTAGGGCTAAGGATTTGACCACCCTTATTTACCTGGTGGTCTCAATATTGTCCTTGAACGTGGTAAGTACATTAGAGTTCTGTTATCTTTATGCAGATTTCATTTATATATAAATCAAACAACCTGCAGTTATCAAAGTGAATTCCTAGATTTTTGAGCTTTGCTAGGTCTGATGATTTTGCCACAATAGTTAATTGTTGTGTTTTCTGGTGTTTGTGCTATGTGATACCTTTAACTAATAAACATGCATTGTGTTTTGTTCTCGTTAATTAACAGCCCTTTTACTTGAAAATAAATTTTAACTTTCGACAGAGAGTCTTCTGCTCTTAAAGTTAGCTCTGAGAGATTATTAATATCACAGCTAAGGATAAACTTATTATTATCTGCATTCTGCACAGCTAAGCAGTCGGGTATGAAATTAGATAGATCTTTATTTATATAGAGAAAAGGATTGAACCAAGGACTGACCCCTTGGGAACACCAAATGAGATTTTTTTTTTTTTAGAGTAAGGATAATGTTGTTAAAACAGATTGACTGTCTGCAATTAGGTAAATATATTCTAAATCAGGTCAGGTCAGTGTTTAGTTTTCTGCATTTCTTAATAAGAATTTTATATTTTACACTGTCAAAGGCTTTTCATAAGTCTAATGATAACAACTGCAAAGAGGTTCTATGTCTTGTCTATACTGTAAAATTGTGTTTTTGACTTTGAGCACTGCGCTTTCAGTTAATAATTTTATTCTGAAACCATGCTGATTTTCAGACCATAGTCTGTTTCCAGAAATGACATTAGCTGGTTAGCGGCAATTTTCGCTAATGTCCTTGAAAAGATGGGTAGCAGGGAAATGGGACGGTAGTTTCTCACATTGTCTCTATCGCCCTTTTTAATGTAAAGGAATTACGTTTGAATTTTTCAATAAATCAGGAAACCTGCTAGTAACAACAGTGTTTACAATTATTGTGATAAAAAAAAATACAATCATTGGCAGTGCATCTTGGACGAATCGAAAACCATCCGGACCATAAGAAGCTGACCTTCTTAGATTCTTCATGGTAAGAGTTATGGTAGCAGAGTCAACAGGATTAAGTTTAAAATACTCTGTGGTATTTATATCGGAAGAATATTGAAATAAATAATTAGACCTGTTCAATGAGTTGATATTTTTTTTCTTGTGTATTTTTACCAGCATTTGCAAAATAGTTGTTAAACTTTTTCAGTTGTATCTTAAAAGATATAACTGAAAAAGTTTAACAACTATTTTGCAAATGCTGGTGAAAATACACAAGAAAAAATAAGAAAACATCAACTCATTGAACAAGTCTAATTATTTATATAGAGAAAAGGATTGAACCAAGGACTGATCCTTTGGGAACACCAAATGAGATTTTTTTTTTTTTAGAGTGAGGATAATGTTGTTAAGGCAGATTTACTGTCTGCAATTAGGTAAATATTTTCTAAATCAGGTCAGGTCAGTGTTTAGTTTCCTGCATTTCTTAATAAGAGTTTTATGGCTTATACTGTCAAAGGCTTTTCATAAGTCTAATAATACTTCTTATCACTCTCCATGTTACTGACGCATCATGTTTACAGTTTGCAAGCTGTTTTCTGTGTGTGTGTGTGTTTGTTTTACTTATATCAATGTGAGATGTGACACATTTTTTTCTGCTCTATATTGGTCACTGAGAGCCATATCATATGATCATTTCAAGATTTTTTCTTGTTAACATGGGTGTGCAATTATTTAGTAATTCATGAGAGACTCTTGTTAGAATTTCAACTTGTAAATCAGCATTATCTCTGTTTAGAATATTGTTGAGGATATGACTGTTGTTGGTTCATGCTTTGTGGTTTTAATAGCATAATATTACTTACTTAAACTTGTGTAGATGGCGCTCCAAAAGTTCAAGCATAAATATTCACATTGTGTCATTAAACTGAAGTCGAACGATCAAACTCAGTCATTGTGATTGGTTGTGCTTAGATGGTTGGCCTTTGATTGGCCAGGAGCCAGAGCTCACAGTATGTAGTGGCTGTTTCAACTCAATGGTGTAGCAGTCATAGTTCAGAGTCGCTCGTTGTGTGTGGTGTGTTCTATTCTGCTCTATTGGTTGCCGGTCGGCGGTTGTTCTGTTTTGCTTGGTTGACATATCTCATTTATTTAGAAATTTACTATTTGTGCAAGTTTCATCCTATTTCAGGTAAAACATTTTATTTTGAGATGACATGCTTCACAAAAGGTGTAAGGGCAGTAATTTTGAAGGCCCCGGATTGTTTTGAAAAGATGCTTCATTTTAGGCTTGTTTATGTTTAAAATAGCAATATTGAGCTCATGATCTGCAATTGGGCTGGGAACTATGTCATATTAGGGTATAATTTCCACTCTATTTGTTATTACAGGTCCATTAGAGTCACAAAATTAAGCTTATACCAGTCGGTTTTGTCACGATTTGTGTTTATTTCTCATTGTTAATCACCTTCTTCAAATTGTTATCTACTTAGAACAAGTGATCATTAAAGTCACCAAATAAATATGCGGGCTTGTGGCATGCATAAATATTTCTATATATTTCAAGAATATGATTAAATGAACTGGAAGGTGCATTTGGGTGACGGTAAACATACCTTATATTGAAATATGGTAAGTTCTGATTCTGCACAGTGATCCACATATCTTCGAGGCCTTCGATTTTTTTCTAGACTTATGATTATTTCTGATGCACTGAAATATTTCCTAATATAAACACAGACCCCACCCCAACACTTGCAGTAATGACGAAATATTTTATACTCTAGGATATTCTCATGCTCATTTTCAGTTGTAGGAAGAAACAAAGTTTCACTTATATAGACGATGTCTATGTTGCAGTCATTTATTAGTATTGTTTTTTCCTCAAAATGAGCCAGAAGGGAATGAGGATTCACATACACCAACGATACATTATTACCATGCTTCAAGGATGGTATTTGTATTGTAGCCATAGTCTATTCTGGGGCTCATCCATGGATTTTTGCTTCCTCGTGATACTGCTGGGCATTCATAGTCATTGAATATTCTGGAGTTAGTCAATGGATTTAGGTTTTTATACCAAACATTGGAAGGACATTTTTGCCTTGTGTATGTGACATGGTTTGATTGGTGGAGAAGTCTCTCCTGCATGAGCAATAATAAGAGGTTATATTGTGTCTCCTTACATAGTCTCACTGACGGGGCAGATTTTCATAAATTCCTTATTCTTTATTCCAGTATGGACGTTGTTTGGGTATTTTGTGGATAATCAGTATTATATCCGCTGCTTATCCCCATGAAATGACTGAGCTACAATGCCTGTGGGCAATCGATTCTGCATGTATGTCATGTCCTCAAATCCTTTTGATTCCATTACTGCAAAGGATTTCCATCTTGGGTTGCAGAAAGCTCTCTGATCTGGATTTCATCAGAGAGAACACCTCGATTTGTTAGTATGTTATGTATTTCTCTCAGAGAAGGGTTGCCTGTCAGGTACACGAATATGTATTTGAGCTGTATCCTTTGCAGTTGCATTATTAGGTAATGGTGAATATAGGGGGGAGGAATTCGAGTGACTGTTGGAATTAGTGAATGTTGCTGTGTTATTAGGAGTAGTGGTGAAGGACTTTATTCTTCTTTTTTTCATGATGTTTTACAGTATTAATTGGTTGGCAATTCGTGTTTGATGGTGTATTCAGATTATCCAGTTAATTTTCACTTGCACAGTCACACTCGTCTTTCAATACACTGAGGGAATTACGAGTAGAGACAGAAAAACTAATGGGGGAAACAGGAAAAGTGATGATAGAAGAGACTTCATTGTTATTAGCTACTTGCACTGAATTTAGAGGTGGAGATGTATCTCTTTAACTGCTTCACCCTAGAGTTATCTCTTTCAATAGGGTAATGTCTGTTTTCAGCATATTCGCTTTGTGTTGCAAGACTTTCACATCTTTAGTATCTGCTTCCAGAATTTTCACCTTATCGAATAAGACTTTCAAACATTCGATGTAGGTCTGCTATGTTGAGTATTTTATCAAATTCCATGGACCTTTTACTCGAAGTTTGATCTCTGACATTATCAAATTCTCCATCTGCTGAGTTATTCAGGACACTTGAGCAGAGAGTAATTACATTAGAAATTAATTAATATTTTATCTGCCTCTTAATGATACTTTTCCCATATATTGTGGAAAACGAGTTCCACTCCCTTGAGAGCAATAGCTGATCGGTTTTGGATATATCTTTTCTAATTTCTACACTTCTCTTTTGATGTCATTTCATGAATATCAAAAGCTGTAGCCAATTATGAAGTGAAAATTTCCTGGAGAATATCAACATCAGTGGTCTGTAAGTCAGGGGAGTTTGCTGACATTCTTAAGAAAATAACATGGAAGAGGCCATTGTAAGGTGACTGGGAGGGGAACAGTAGTATGAGGGGAACGGCAGGAAGTTATATGGGCACTCACTCACCAGTGAAGGTCTGGTTAAGGATAGTTCAGGGAGGATGTGGTTAAAACTGAGTCACTTGAGACTGAACACCCTCAACGTTTTACAAGTGTTAATCCTTTTAAAATTATAGTTAAATGTCTCTTTATCTTTGTAACACTGATGTAAATAACTTTCACTTAAGTCTGATTTATGCTATATTCAATAATATATTTTTAGCTGTGTATTTAGACTGTCGCTAGATAGTAGCAAACTTATCGAGAACAAGGTACATATGCGTCCTCTCTCTCTCTCTCTCTCTCTCTCTCTCTCTCTCTCTCTCTCTCTCTCTCTCTCTCTCTCTCTCTCTCTCTCTCTCTCTCTCTCTCTCTCTCTCTCTCTCTCTCTCTCTCTCTCTCTCTCTCTCTTCTCTCTCTCTCTCTCTCTCTCTCTCTCTCTCTCTCTCTCTCTCTCTCTCTCTCTCTCTCTCTCTCTCTCTCTCTCAGTTTTATGAAAATTTACTGACAGCAATTCATCGACGACAATTCATGCACCAACAGCTTACCGAGATATTCATTGACTGAATATAAATAATTTTCAATTTTTAAAAAAGTACATTTGCGAATCTTAAAGAGATATTTGAAAGAAAAAAAAACAAAGAACAGTCGAAGTTGCTGTAGATTATTTTGACGAATATCTGTGTTAGCCATTTTGATTGCAGGCTCAGACCTCGACCGCCACATTTTGCTTATAAAATGTGGAATGTGTGAGAAGCAGTCTTGCAAGATTTACCTAAAACTTCCAATTCACTTCATGGCTTGAAGCTGTTAACATAGTATCATCCTAACTTTTTGAAATTTGTAGACTGCATTATGCGTGAGCGTGACTAGCTTTTCATGATGTCATGATTGAACAATATGTAGCAAAGCAAGGAGCTCCTTTAAAGAAACGAAAAAAATCTTGACTGTGCAGCAATACTAAAGAGGCTTACTGAAAATTGAGAAGTCAGTCAGCCTATAATTCCCTGTTTAAGAAGGAAAACCCATTAGCTTACACTGGGAAAATTAGTGCATTTTATATATATTTGGTTAGAAGTCAATCTTTTTTTAATCCTGATTAAAGATATTGCAATATTTTATTGGTTAAGCTCGGTGAGTATGTTAAACGGTGAACTACTTGTACAGAGTTTGTGTGTTTTAAATGTATTTGATAAATTTCTATTTTTTATTTTTATTTAATCCTGATAGAAGTAATTAACAATTTTTACTCTAAACCATCAGTGAATGGATTGGTGGTTGTTGAATTTCATCAGTGACTTGCTGAGAGTGAATTTACTGGACACTCTCATATGCACACATTTAATACATATACTCTATATTCTCATTCCCAGCCAGAAATATTTGGCAAACAGTCATGCATATAAGAATAACAAACAAATTCAAATATTACACATACACACACAAGATTGCAGCACACAAATGCTGATGAGATAGCTGGTAAGGCAGTAAAATTAAAGGATAGGGCTCTCAACAGTAAAGGTAGATTTAGTAGTGGTTACAGAGACTAAGTTAAGTGAGGAAATAAACAGTGTTACAGTTTTTCCTGAGGGCTTCAGAATATTAAGAGATAACAGATCTGAGAGGACTAGTGGAGGGATTGCACTGCTCATAAGTGAAAGGCTTCAGTTTGAAGAAATAAACGTTGCTATAAAAAATGAGTTCAAGGAATTTCTTGTTGCTCACATAAGTACCAGGTCAAAGAGCATTATAATAACTGTTGTATATAACCCACCAAGGAATCAGCATAGGGAATTTCCTACACCAACATGTACTGGAACCAACGAGGGCCAGGGGTGGGGATGAGCAATCGCAGCTTGATCTAGTAACCACAGATAATGTGTTGGATATCAGAAAAACTGAATATGAACCACCAACTGGAAAGAGTGACCACTGTGCTTTGTTGATGGAGTACATCATTGAAGATGTTCTGCCTGAAAGTAGAGGCACTGAGCACTGAGGACACGAGGAAGAACTATCCGAAAGAAGATTACATTAAAATTAATGACCATTTTGCAGTTATTGACTGGAGAACCTGACTGAACAACAAATCTGTACAAGAAATGTATGACATCTTTTGTGAGGAATATGGGAAGATAGTAGATTGTTGCATACCTTCCACCAAAATAGGAGTTATTCTTGCCAGAGAAAAATGTTTCAATTATGAGTGTAAGAGAGCTAAGGAGTGGATAGACAAATGCTGGAAAAGGTATAGGAGGAGAAAAAGCATAAATGCCTAGCAGACTTATAAAAGTACTAGAAAGGGTTACCTAAGTAAAAGAAGAGAGACAGAGAGAGACTATGAAAGAGATATCACCAGGGAGGCTAAAGAAAATCTCAAACTTTTCTAAAGCTTTATCATATGAAAACTGAAGGTCAAAGAACAGGTTTTAAAGCTAATGAGAGAGGTTTGAAGCATCACTGAGACGAATGAAAAGATCTGCGAAGAATTGAACAAGGAGTTTCAATTAGTATTTACAGCAGAAAATACCCCATCCCCTGTATTGAAGAGATAGGAGCAAATGGGCCGGTATGAGAAACATCATCTTTTCAGCCGCAGTGGTATTCAAAATGCTATTGGAGGTAGATGCCCTTAAAGCTCCAGGTCCTGATGATATATCCTCTTATGTACAAAATAAATTTTCTAAATCAATATCTGCAGCACTATGTATCATATTTGAAAAGTCGCTGGCACTTGGGAGATTCCAAGATGCTAGAAACAAGCTTACATGGTGCTTATCTTCAAAAAGGGAAGGAAGAATACAGCTCTAAACAATAGACTTGCTTCCTTGACCAGCATAGTTTGCAAAGGTATGGAGAAACTGCTAAGAAAACACAATTTTCCTCATTTGGCATCCTTCAACTTTTTGTCAGCGAGAAAACATGGCTTAAGAGATGGTAAATTAACAGTAACAAATTTATTAAAATTTTATGATGAGGTAGGCCAAATCTTAGAGGAAAGAGAGG
>JAXCGZ010000182.1:47500-55000 GCA_037179515.1 Halocaridina rubra
CTTGATTTCTTAATATGCAGTAGTACCACAAAAACCCATTTTATATGTTTTCTATGCGTAGAAGTACATTAAAACTTATTTTTTTTCTCTTACGAAAACTCATTAAAAAGCCTATTTTATATGTTGTCTGCACTTACTACATTAACAATACAATTTATGTTTTCTATATATAGTGCATTAAATAACCAATTTATATATTTTCTAGACATAGTACATTATAGATTCATTTTATATTTTCACTTCATATAGTACATAAAAATTAATTTTATATGTTTGCTACACAAAGTACATGAAAAATGCATTGTATATGTTTGCTTCACATGTATATTAAAAACCTGTATTGTAAGTTCTCTAGAAATAGTACATTAATAACAATGTAGTACTGTACTTTAAAAACCCACACAGTGCCTTGTGGTGGCGGGCTCAACATCAAAGAATAGCCCCAATGTATTCCCTGCGTGTCGTTAGAGGCGACTAAAAGTGGACGGGGCCAGGGGACTGGGAATCCCCCCCTTGTATTAACCTCCTGCAAGACATCAAAGAAGAAGGGGAGTAGAGGGTAGTATACCTTCTCCTCAAACTCTAGTTTTGGGGTGTCAAACTGTGCGTGGTTGTAGTCTGATAGAGAACAAAAGATGTGAGATTTGATATGTTTGGTAAAAGGAGGATGGATGTATTGGCATTGTGTGAGACGAAGATTAATGGAAAAGGAGAAGTGGCATTTGGTGATGTGACAGGTATGGTGTCTGGGGTTGAAAGGGGGACAGCGAGAGAAGGTGTGACATTATTGCTGAGTGAGTGGATGGTAAATAAGGTAGTGGAATGGAAAGAAGTGTCATCTAGGATAGGTAGGTAATGTTGGGCTTTTGTTAGCGTGTATCGGCCAGGATGTGAGAGAAGTGAGGAAGAGCAGAATGAATTCTGGAATGAGTTAAATAGGTGTGTGGATGGTCTGAGTAGAAGGAACTATGTAGTTGTGTTTGGTGACTTGAATGCCAGAGTGGATGATGGAGAGGTAGAAGGTGTTGTAGGAAAGTATGGGGTACCAGGTGGGAATGAGAGTGGCGAGAGACTGTTAGATATGTGTGTGGAGCATGAGTTGGTGATAGGTAATAGATTTTTCAAGAAGAAGAAAAATAAATATGTATACATGAATGAGAGTGGAAAATGGAAGAGCGAAAGAAAAAGCATTGATGGATTATGTGTTGGTAGCAAAGAGTATGATTGGTAGAGTTAAAGATGTGCATGCATTTAGGGGTGTGGCTGATGGGATGTCTGATCATTTTTTGGTTGAAGCAAATGTGGTAGTAACAAAAGAGTTGGGAAATAGACTGGGGGGTTGTAGCAGGGAAGTGGTGAAGGTGGAAGAGTTGAAAAAGCCTGAGAAGAGACAGGAGTATTAATACAGGTTGAAAGTGGCATATGACCGGGTGAAAGAAAGAGAAATTGGGGAGTTAGAGGAGAAATGGGGGTTGATGAAAGAATGTTTTGTGGGACATGCAAGTGATGACTGTGGAAAGAGGTTTGTGGAGGTGGCATGAGGAGGGGCAGCGAGTGATGGAATGAAGGGGTGAAAGTGAAGGTGGAAGAGAAAAAGAGGGCTTTTGAGGAATGGCTGCAGTGTAACAGTAGGGAGAAGTATGAAAGATATTGGGAGAAAAATGTGGAAACCAAGCTGAAGGTAGAGGAAGAGAAGAGGCTGGCAAGTGTTAGGTGGGGACAGGAATTTAGTAGGTCATATGAGGAGAATAAAAAGAAGTTCTGGAAAGACGTGAAGAGAGTAAGGATGGGTGGATCGAGGATGGAAATGGCAGTGAAAGATGTGAATGGACAGATGTTAAGAGGGAAAGATGCAAGGAAAAAATTGGCAGAATATTTTGAGTGCTTGCTGAATGTTGAAGAAGATAGATAGGCAGCTATAGTGGCAGTGGGGCTTGTTCAAGTGCCAGTAATGGGAGTTGAAAATGAGAGAGAGATTACAAGAGAGGAGGTGAAAAGGGCATTGTAATAAGTGAAAGCAGGTAAAGCACCTGGAATGGATAGTGTGAGAGAGGATATGCTGAAAGAAGGGGGTGTGACTGCATTGGAATGGTTAGTGCGAGTGTTTAATATATGCTTTTTGTTGTCAATGGTGCCAGTGGAAAGGGTGATTGCTTATATAGTGCCCCTATACAAAGGTAAAGGAGATGTGTATGAATGCAGTAATTTTAGGGGTATAAGTTTGTTGAGTGTGGCGGGTAAAGTGTATGGTAGGATGCCGATTATAGGATTAGGGATAAGACAGAAAATGTGATCGTGGAAGTGCAGAGTGGTTTTAGGAGAGGTAGATGTTGTATAGATCAGATTTTTATAATTAGGCAGTTATGTGAGAAATATTTAGCTAAGGGTAAGGATGGGTATTCTGCATTTATGGATCTGGAGAAAGCATATGATAGAGCTGATAGAGAGGTACTGTGGAATGTTTTGTGGTTTTGTGGTATTAATGGTGAACTGTTGCATGCAGTGAAGAATTTGTATGAGGGCAGTAGAGCTTGTGTTAGGGTAGGGAATGAAGTGAGTGAGTGGTTTCCAGTGAGTGTGGGACTGAGACAGGGATGTGTGATGTCACCATGGCTGTTCAATTTGTATATTGATGGAGTCTTAAGAGAAGTGAATGAATGAGTGCGTGGACGAGGTTTGAGAATGGTAGATGGAGATAATAACAAGTGGGAGCTGAATCAGTTGTTGTTTGCAGATGATACTGTGATGGAGGCAGATTCAGAGGAGAAGCTGTGTCATTTAGTGTCAGAATTTGGAATGGCGTGTGAGAAAAGGAAGTTGCGAGTGAATGTGGGAAAGAGTAAGGTTATGAAGTGTACAAGAAAGGAGCAGGGTGCTGGATTGAATGTTATGTTGAATGGAAAGACACTTGAGGAAGTTGATCAGTTTAAGTATTTAGGTTTGGTTATAGCTGCAAATGGTGGAGTGGAAGCATATATGTGTCACAGAGTGAATGAAGGATGAAAAGTGTTGGGTATGTTGAAAGGAGTTTTGAAGAATAGAGGGTTGGAAATGAATGTTAAGAAAGTTTTGTATGAAAAAGTAGTTGTACCAACTGTGATGTATGGATCAGAGTTATGGGGTATGAGAGTAAGTGAGAGATGGAAACTATATGTGTTTGAGATGAAATGCCTGAGGAGTATGATTGGTGTTTCTCGGTTGGATAGGGTTAGGAATGAAGTGGTGAGAGCAAGAACGGGTGTGAGGAGAGAATTTGCAGGGAGAGTAGATATGAGTGTTCTAAGATGGTTTGGCCATGTGGAAAGGATGGTTGATGAAAGACTGCTGAAATAGGTGATGAATGCGAGAGTTGATGGGAGAAATGCTAGAGGGAGGCCTAGGTTTGGGTGGATGGATTGAGTAAGGAGAGCCCTCAATGATATTAAGATGGATGTGATGGAAGCAAGTGACCGTACTAGAAATAGGAATGAGTGGCGAGCGATTGTGATGCACCTCTGATGGGCATCTGCTGTTACCACAGGGCTGCATCTTACAGAGGTAGCCCTATGATACGTGCAGTAGTGGAGTTGGCAGTTATGAAGCGACACAGATTGTGGAAGAGCCGGGAGGATGGGCTATGGCACTCCAGCAGTGGCATTTGAATGGTCGAAAGCTCCCTCGTCATTGCCCATAGAGCTAAGTAATCCCCTTATTGCTTTCTTTTTTAATGTCGGCTATCCCCCAATTAAAGGGGGAAACAGCCAAGGTACATATATATATATATATATATATATATATATATATATATATATATATATATATATATATATATATATATATATATATATATATATATATATATATATATATATATATATATATATATATATATATATATATATTTATATATATATATATTTATATATATATATATATATATATATATATATATATATATATATATATATATATATATATATATATATATATATATATATATATATATATATATATATATATGTATATATATATGTATATATATATATATATATATATATATATATATATATATATATATATATATATATATATATATATATATATATATATATATATATATATATATATATATATATATATATATATCTATATATCTATATATATATATATATATATATATATATATATATATATATATATATATATATATATATATATATATATATATATATATATATATATATATATATATATATATATATATATATATATATATATATATATATATATATATATGTATATATATGTATATATATGTATATATATGTATATATATGTATATATATGTATATATATATATATATATATATATATATATATATATATATATATATATATATATATATATATATATATATATATATATATATATATATATATATATATATATATATATACATATACATATACATATACATATACATATACATATACATATACATATACATATACATATACATATACATATACATATACATATACATATACATATACATATACATATATATATATATATATATATATATATATATATATATATATATATATATATATATATATATATATATATATATATATATATATATATATATATATATATATATGCAAAATAAACTGTTTTATCACAGCACAATATGAAGCAAAAAATAAAGGCCCATAAATAAAACACAAAAAGAAGCGAAGATGTACTATATATTATGACTGGACTCCAGTCCTCTTCAGGTACAAAAATGTACCTGAAGAGGACTGGAGTTCAGTTGTAATATATAGTTTTTTTTTTTTAAGAGTGTGACAAGGGACAAGCAGAAATTGCCATCATCAACAAAGACCCGGGCACTAGAAAATACCAAGACGAAGGAAAAGAAAAAGGTTAAGGGCAAGGCAGAGATGAGGTAATGTCACACAAAGGAAAACGACAACCAAATAAAAAACAGTCAAAGTAAAGAGGACCCAGAAATATAGAGGACTAGGCTCTGAGATGACGATAGATCTGCTTTTTGAAGGATGAAAGGTCATAAGAATTAGGAAAGACAGAAGGAGGAAGAGAGTTCCAGAGTCTGGAGGTAGATGGGAAGAAGCAGTCGCAGCACTGACCAATCCGCGAGCTACAAATCTCCACACAGTACCTGTGAGATGAGGCCGCTTGGTGAGTGTTATGCGGCCTCGGCAGTGGAGGAGGGATGCAACTCGCCAACTCATCAGAGCAGCGATGGAAGTAGTAGCGATAGAAAAGCGAAAGGGAAGATACCTTACGGCGAAGAGAGAGAGAATCCAGGTTAGAAGTAAGAGAAGGATCATTAATGAGTCTGACTGCCTTAGATTCAACCCTATCAAGAAGATAAGTAAAGGAAGAAGCACCCCAGATGTGTGAGCAGTATTCTAAGCAGGGGCAGATAAGACCTTTGTAAATTTTAAGTAACTGCAATGAGGAAAAGTAATAACAAAAATGAAACAAAACCCCCAATTTTTTGAATGAAGATTTAGAAATTTGGATTATGTGATTCTTCCAAGACAAGTTAGAGGCTATATGGATTCCTAATATATTGATAGAGTTAAGAGGGTAAATTTCATTAGTTTCGAAAACAATAGGGTTATCAGGAGGAGAAGAAGATAAAGAGATAGCCAGAAACTGTGTCTTGGAGGCATTGAATTTAACTAAATTTTGAGTACTCCATTCAGATACTCTCTGCAAATCGGAGTTAAGAGTAGAAGAAAGAGTGATACGAGATTGATTACGAGTAACAGATGAAGGTTGTGAAGAAAAGGCAGAGGAAAAGTGAAGGGTAGAATCATCGGCAAAGGCATGAAGAAGAGAGGAAGATGGGGATTGTAGAAGATCATTGATGAAGAGAAGGAAGAGAGTAGGTGAAAGAACAGAGCCCTGTGGAACACCACTGGAAACAGAGAAAGGGCTAGATGTCGCGCCATCAACAACTACAGATATAGAACGGTCAGTAAGAAAACTGGAAATCAGAGAACAGAAAGAAGGGGTAAAGCCATAGGCAGGGAGTTTGGCCAACAGAGCCTTGTGCCAGACTCTGTCAAAAGCATTAGAGATATCAAGGGCGATGACAAAGGATTCCCCTTAGTTCCTAAGAGAAGATGACCATACATGAGTAAGATAGGACAGGAGATCACCAGTGGATCTTGCCTTGCGGAAGCCGTGCTGGTGATCGGAGATAAGTGAGTTAGATTCAAGGCGTTTCAAGAAGTGAGCATTGAGCAAAGTTTCAAAAACTTTAGCAATAGAGGAGGTTAGAGCAATAGGTTGGTAGTTAGAAGGAATAGAGCGGTCACCCTTCTTAGGAACAGGTTGAACTAGAGCATGCTTCCAAGATGAAGGATAGATACTGGTAGACAGAATGAAGCGAAAAAGACGGCAAAGCACTGGAGCCAGTTCATCTGCAAACTCCTTAAGGAACC
Organism: Halocaridina rubra; assembly: GCA_037179515.1. NCBI lineage: Eukaryota > Metazoa > Arthropoda > Malacostraca > Decapoda > Atyidae > Halocaridina > Halocaridina rubra. Next base: position 53,963 of record JAXCGZ010000182.1, read on the forward strand.
TTGCAGGGATACCATCGGGACCAGATGCCTTGTTTGTCTTTAGTGAGCGAAGAACCTTATGAACTTTGCGTGAAGAAAGGATAAGGGAGGGTATAGGGTTAGAGAGGGGAAAAGACTGAGGAACAGGTGCGCTGGAATCGTTGATAGAAGAGTTGTCAGAAAAATGAGAGCCAAAGAGAGTGGCTTTGTCAGTGGGAGAGCTAGCTATAGAACCATCAGAATGAATGAGAGGGGGAATGAGTTACAGAAGTTTTTGGAGAGGTTTTTGGCTAAGGACCAGAAGCATTTGTCAGTGGGAGAGGAGTTAAGGTCATCAACTTTCCATCTTATAAAGGAAGCCTTAGACCTTCGAATCTGAGCTGTACAGCGATTCCTAGCTATAATAAAAGCGGAGCGAGTTAAATCGGAAGGCGAGGCTTGGTAAGATCAGTGAGCCTGATTCCTAGCCTGGATAGCCATGGAGCAGGCACGATCAAGCCAAGGTTTAGGGGGAGAGAAAGTTTTTGTAGAAGAAGGGATGTACGCCTCCATTCCCGCGGTCACGATCTCGGCAACATTTACAGCTACCCGATCAGGGTTGCGGGACTGAAAGCAGTAGTCATCCCATGGGAAGTCAAAGAGAAAGTTACGCAAATTTTCATATTGGGTTCGCTCGAAGTGCCAAAGGCGGCATTGAGTAGGAGGGATTGTTGGTGGGGGAGCGAAAATGGAAGAGACAGAGATCATGGAGTGGTCGGATTTACCAAGAGGGGAAAGCACAGAATAAGAGTAGGTTGAAGGGTTAGAAGTAAAAAATACGTCAAGAGTGTTTGAAGCATGTTCGTGACGATCAGGAACGCGAGTAGGATGTTTGATAATTTGCTCCAGATCGTGAGTAATAGAGAAAGCAAGAGCCTCACTTCCTCCCACATCAGTGTGAGAAGAATGAAGCCTCTCACTGTGGTGTACATTGAGGTCTCCAATGTAGAGAACTTCGGCATGTGGGTGAGAAGATAGCAAGGACTCTTGGAGAGATATTCAAAGAAAGACACAAACTCG
>JAXCGZ010000182.1:60000-67500 GCA_037179515.1 Halocaridina rubra
ACGTTTTCTGTTGTTAACGCCAACAATAGTTTAGCGTAATTTCTGAAATAAATAAATGAATAACAAATAAATAAATATATTAAGAATAAATACACCCAGTTATATACCTCTGAAGATCAGCGTACTATAATGCATAATGCTCTTTGTAGTAATGAGACACATTATACTGTATATCTTAATTGGAGCTTGGAAGTACAGAAGCTCCCCAGCTTAAGAACGAGTACCATTCCGAACAGCTGTTCGTATCCTAACCTGTTCGTAAGTAGATATTTTGTACGTACAGAACTGTATTGGGTGTATAGTACTGCATATGTCTACCGAACATTCCTAGCTCATGTCCGTAACATGGTAAAGTTGGGTTAGAACATAATACACTTTTTTCTTTTCCTATAGGCATAATGATCTAGCATAAATCATAAATTGTATTAAAAACTTTTGATGATAATAAATTTATGTTTACTTTTAAAACTAGTTAGAACATAATAATAATAATAATAATAATAATAATAATAATAATTATAATAATAATAATAATACAGTCCTGTACTGAAATAAAAATAACCTTTGAAACTAATATAGTAGCATTGAGGTGATGGATGAGATATGATAAGGTGTTGAGGTGCTACACTGTACATTGTTTTCTTAATGTAAAGACACAATAATAAAACAAAAAAAAACATAACATATAAATAACTTGTAATAGTATTAATATCAATAAAATGTAATAATAATAATAATCATTGAAACTGGTAGAGTAATCTTGAGGGAATGGATGAGAGATGGTAAGGTGTTGCAGAGTTACATAAAACATTTGTGTTCACATAGCAAAGACAATAAAAAGCATCAAACATAAATCCTGTTGATAACTGTAATAATAGTAACATTAATGAATTGTAATAATAATGATAACTTTTGAGACTGGAAAAGTAGGCTTGAATTGATGGATGAGAGATGGTAAGGTATTGTGGAATTACACTGCCAACGAATCGTCGACATCGGAGGAGGAGTTGGCATATGAATCTGAAGGCAATGGAGATGAAACACTTCAGGTTAAAAGCACTGTTTCTATGATTTCTTGAGAATCTTGCATTAGTTTGATGTTTTCCTGAGGAACTTCTTGTTTCTTGGAGAACTGTTCTAGGATTTTGCAGTCTTTTTTTTCTTTCCATTTGCTACTTTTGAGAATCTCTCAGCATTCGGGTTCTGGTTCTCAAATCTTTCTCTATGAAAGAAAACCCCTTGGCCATCAACTTCGTTTCACACTTCTTCAAAGGGAGAAGCTCTTCTTTTTCCTTTTCTTGTTCTTCTCTTTGCATGGCTTCCAGTTCCATTAGTTTATCATTTGTACCTCCGGCAAATGTGACTCGTATAGCTCTTCAAAGTCCTCTTCCTCCAAGTTATGGTCAGCTCCTTGCTTATTTCGACAATATACTCAAGGATTTCCTTGTCCTCCTCCTCTGGTATAAATTCTCTAAAATCGTTGACGAACTGTGGGTATATAGCCTTCAAAACACTGTTTATAGTGGTCTCAGTAATTTCACGCCAGGCAGCATCAATGTACTTGATACATGTGTAAATATTATATCCAAAAGTCAAGTAAGGTTATATCAGGGTTATCATCCACTGCCTTCATTGCTTACCTGTAGATACGATTAGTGTAATAGTTCTCAAAATTGGCAATTACACCTTGAACCCATTGGCTAAAGGAGTCAACTTGTGTTAGGAGGCAGATAGACAACTTTTACATCAGGATGAGAACCACACAAGTGTGGTTTGTAGCCAGTGGCATTATCCAAGATCAAGAAAATCTTGAAAGGCATTCCCTTCTCCTGGCAATACAGCTTGACTACAGGCATAAGGTCACACAGGCCTTGTTGTTGGACATCCCAATTGCACGAAGAGCATTCTTCATGATGTTCTTCAATGCCCTTGGATTTCCAGCTCGGCAAACTAAGTGTGGTTTGAGCTTGCGTCTCCTGAAGAGTTGTAGTTGATCATCAAGGTTCGCTTACCCTTCTTTGCCATAAAGCTTGGCGTCGTCTTCTCTTCAAGGCTGATGTATGTCCTGGTTGGCATTTTTTTTTCAAAAAAGACCAGTCTCTTCTGCGTTGAAAATTTGCTGAGGAAAATTACCATCAGCATCAAAGATTTTCTTTAGGGCGGTAGTGAATTTTTCGGCAACCACACTGTTAGCACTCACTGTTTTACCAGTAATGGAAACATGATGCAAATGCACACAAATCTTGAAATGGTGCAACCATTCAAAACTTGCTGAAAACGTTTCATCACCAGCACTTTCAACAGCCTTAGCCTTCAAATCTTTGGAAATGGACAAAGCTTTTTCCTGGATCAACATCAGGCTCAGTCTTACCCACCACTGCCACTGGTGTTCCATCCTTATACTAAGAAGTTTCTTTATCTCTCCAATTTGCATAGGCACTGTACTTTGAACATGTTCCATAATACAATCTTTGCTCTAGTAAATCGGGTCCACAGTGGACTGATTGATATTGTAAGCATGGGCTAATTTCACCATTTTTTCACCACTATCAAACTTCATTATTATTGCCACTTTCATTTCCATCGAGATGACTTATCGTTTATAAAGACTACCACTAACATCAATAGCATTACGCTTTTCACCACTCATGATGGATAAGCGATGTACAGGATATTTCATGACAAAAAGCTGGAACACAACGAAGAGTGTCTTTAGAGGACACGAGATGAACAAGCAATAGTGACAACGTGCTGTATGCTCAATGCTGCGAGCTGTAGGTAGCTGCCGAAATTTGTACTAGGCAGGAGAGGCTTGCCCAAGAAAATTTGAACTTGCAGTGCATTTGGTTCATATCTTCAGATGTTTATATATTGGATGTTCGTAAGTTGGGGAACGTCAGTACAGAGGCACTTCAACCAACACTGTTGGTGAGCGATGTTACAACCTAACATTATTCTCATAGTAGGCTTACAGATGCATCTATTGTGGGATGGAAGGCATGCTTTTAAAAAAAAAAGTAAATAAATATAAGAACAGAAAAGGAAAAAAACATTCATTCATATATATATATATATATATATATATATATATATATATATATATATATATATATATATATATATATATATATATATATATATATATATATATATATATATATATATATATATATATATATACATATATACATATATACATATATACATATATACATATATACATATATACATATATACATATATACATATATACATATATATATATATATATATATATATATATATATATATATATATATATATATATATATATATATATATATATATATATATATATATATATATATATATATATATATATATATATATATATATATATATATATATATATATATATATATATATATATATATATATATATATATATATGAATCATTTTTTTACCCCAACCGGGACTCGAACTTAGGACTTATGATATATATATATATATATATATATATATATATATATATATATATATATATATATATATATATATATATATATATATATATATATATATATATATATATATATATATATATATTACTAAGTCAAGGCGCTACCACTGCACCACAGAAGGTTAAAAGGAATCCAACCTTATAGCTTATATATGCTATACTTAGGAATGAACGCATTCTAACTGAATGCCACATAGTGGCATTCAGTTAGAATGCGTTCATTCCTAAGTATAGCAGATATAAGCTATAAGGTTGGATTCCTTTTAACCTTCTGTGGTGTAGTGGTAGCGCCTTGACTTAGTAATATATATATATATATATATATATATATATATATATATATATATATATATATATATATATATATATATATATATATATATATATATATGAACAGAGTAAAATTATTGGAATAATGTGATATATTACTAACATTAAATAAAGTAAGATACTATATAATAAATGTAAGAGAATCGGATATCACAAATATTTCCAGTGAATGGCAATGAGAAAGGTATGGTTTAAAAGAGAAAGCCGATGGAGGAGAAGGAAAAGCAGAAGAAAAAGAAAAAGAAAAAGCTTAATCATACGAAAAATGAAAATGAATCAATTGTCTCCAAGACCTTGTTTACTTAGGTAAAACTGAGATCATGCATATCCTTGTGGTTTAAATGAAAAAAAAAATAATGTTCTCATTGTTCAATAAATAAGACGCTGGGCAGTCATTCAAATATGCTCTTATGTAATGTTTTTATTATTAACGCAACAATTTATTTTTATACTAATAAATACATTAAATGGATGCATCGCCTGTATGTGTGCAAATTATAAAACAAACAAAAAAAACTGAAAAATAAAAACCAGTTAATGATCGTAATAAAATCATTTCTAGAAATAATACTAATGTAGGAGACCACAAGAATCAAGTGTTATAGTGCTCAACTCAGGAGCTGACAAACTCGCGAGGTATTATTATGATTATAAAATATCACACATATGAGATATGTCTAAGCCCTTCTAAGCTCATTGGATCAGAGCCTAACTCCCAATCAGGAATTCATTAGCGCCACTCATAACTAGAGAATTGTGAATTGATTTTTTTGTCGTTCTATCCCTATTATAACTAAATAGACTGAAAGATGCACTATTAATTCGCCATTAGTATCGTCATGATAATTTAGAGGTTTTTCTCAATCAGAATCGTAAAGAAAATTTAGAGGTTCCACATTAAAAGTAAAAAAGCAGGCTCTATTATATACATTGATATACATAACCTCATTCCCCCTTGCAAAGGGGGTGGCTGAGCCAAGAAACACACATTCATATGGTAGCATTCATATGGCAACTTCCCTAACACCTGCCCATCACAGTTCGTTGTGCTAGCAGGTGCGAGAAATCCCTTCGGCCCGTGTCACCTATACACAATAAACCTCCACTCATTCCTATCTCTTGCACGCTCCTGGTCCCTGCTCCACTGACATTCAGCGGGCATCTAGGGCCCTTTTCACCCCATCCATCCATCTCATTCTAGGTCTTCTTCTTAGTCTAACTCCAATCACTTTGCTATTTGGTCATCATTCATCCTTTTTAAATATCCAATCCAACTCAATACTCTCTAATCTATCCCATCCAACAGCTTCCTTTCAACACCCCTTCCCTGCCTGACGTCCTCATTTCTCACTCTGTCTCTTCTAGATACACCAGTCATACTCCTCAAACACCTCATCAGCTTTACATTCAACGTTTTCCTTCATCCTCTTTTGCATTCAAGGCCTCTGCTCCATACAATGCTGTCGACTCAATCACACCATCATATATCCTTCTCTTTGCATTTATTTCGAAATATCTATTTCTCATTACTCTTTTCAACCCACCTAGACATTTACTTGCTTTCTTCGTTTTATGATTTACCTCCACATTCACTCGTCCACGCCTTGAAGCATGCGACCTCAGTTACTTTTAAACTGTTAACTTCTTCAAGCAACTCTCCATTCACTACTACATTTTTCAAATTGCCACCATTAAGACTCCTCATGAATCTCATGATTTTACTTTTACTAATATTCACCAGTAACTTCCTTCTTTCACACACCCAAACAAACTCATACACCAAATGATTCAGTTTCAGTATCAGCCACCAGCACAGTATCATCTACAAATAGCAACTGATTCATTTTCCACAACCTTCCATACTTACCCACTAGTTCCAAGCCTATACCTAATATTCCTGCAATTACTTCCCTTACCACTCCATCCATGTATACATTAAGCAACCACATCAACATTACACAACCTTGCCATACTCCACATTCACCTCAAAGCAATCACTCAAACCATTCCTGACTCTCCAACATGCATATGAGAAAACTCTTCATTGCATTCAACAAACTTTCACTTCTTCCATACAGTTGCAACACACCCCGCAACGCCTCTCAATCAACCGTGTCATACACTTTCAGTAAATCAATAAAAGCCAAAAATGGGACCCTATCTTTCTCCAAAAACTTCTCACACCTTTCTAACCACAAACACCGGATCCACACATCCTCTTCCCTCCTAAACCCAAACTGTTCTTCCCCTATCTTACTCTGAGAACCTTTTCTAATTCTCTTAATTAACCCTTCCATATACTTTACCAACTACACTCAACATACTATCACCTCTAAAACTGCTAGAGTCATGCTTATCTCCTTTCCATTTATATATTGAAACTACACATGCACTCCACCAAACAACTGGGACCCTTCCTTTCCTGCAAAACTCTTTCTACACTCTCTCAATCCATTCTACTTATGCCTCCCACCTTTTGACAAGCATTGACCTAGACACGCATCCATCCCTGGTGCTTTACCTGCTTTCATTGCTCTCAATGCCAAATGTACCCCTCTTTTGTTTTTTCTCTATCATACTCATAACCTAACGTTGGCATTCTCCATTCACTTTCCACAGAAGCAATCTCTGCCTCTCTATCATCTTCCTCATTTAGAAGTTCCTTGAAATACTCAGCCCATCTCTCTCTCACTTTTATTTTGTCTACTAGCAATTGACCATCTGCCCCTTTCATCCAGACTCACCTCTCCTCACTCTTTCACTTCCTTCCAAAACATCTTTTTATTCCCTTCAAAATTCTCAGACAAGCATCTACTCCTTCCTCCATCTGTTTCTCTCTTTTCCTCCATCAGCAGGCATTTCTCTAACCTCCTCCTTGCAATATGCCTTTCATATGCCTCTACATTACCTACCTGAAACCATACCTCAAATGCATCCTTCTTTTCAGCCACTATGGCACTCACTTGTTCATTCCACCATTCATTACATTTCCCTTTTCTTCCACCTGTTAATCTTCTTCCACACACTGCCCCTGCACATTTCATGACTTCCTCCTGGAAGCAACCTCATTCTTCTTCCACTCGTCCCTCTAATTTCTCATTCACTGCATTCCACATATTCCTCAAATTAGCCTTTTGATCACAGTCATTATCTTTCTTATTCAGTTCACTCACTTGTTGCAGCTCTTTTCCTCTTCATCTTTCTGGACTTCTTTCCTACTCTAACTCTAATTTCCACTAAACAATGATCATATATTCATCCACTAGCACCTCTCAGCACATTCACTTCCAATACTCTTCCAATCACCCTTTTGCCCACCACAACATAATCCATTAATTCTCAGTCAGCTACTTTACCATTATCTACTCTGACCTACGTATACATTTGCACATCCTTCTTTGTAAATACAAAATTGGCAATCAACATCTCTCTCGATACACATTTCTATAATTTTCTCTCCAGCCTAATTCCTATCATGTACTCCATACTTTCCAATTACATCATCCACTGGCTCATTCTCTACTCTAGCATTCATATCTACCATCAACTCCACATTCACTTTCATTCCTAAGTCTTCCACACATTCGTTCAATTTCATCCAAAATTCTTCCCTTTCTTCCTCACTTTCACTGTCAGGACCATATGCACTCATAAATGCACAAGCAGGCTT
>JAXCGZ010000182.1:80000-90000 GCA_037179515.1 Halocaridina rubra
TACTACATTAACAATACAATTTATGTTTTCTATATATAGTGCATTAAATAACCATTTTATATATTTTCTAAACATAGTACATTATAGATTCATTTTATATTTTCACTTCATATAGTACATAAAAATTAATTTTATATGTTTGCTACACAAAGTACTTGAAAAATGCGTTGTATATGTTTGCTTCACATGTATATTAAAAACCTGTTTTGTAAATTCTCTAGAAATAGTACATTAATAACCCTGTTTATATGTTTTCTACACATAGTACTGTACTTTAAAAACCCATAGTGCCTTTTGGTGGCGAGCTCAACATCAAAGAATAGCCCCAACGTATTCCATGCGTGTCGTAAGAGGCAACTAAAAGTGGACGGGGCCAGTGGGTTGGGAATCCCCCCCATGTATTAACCTCCTGCAAGACGTCAAAGAAGAAGGGGAGTAGAGGGGAGAATAACTTTTCCTCAAACTCTAGTTTTGGGGTGTCTAACTGTGCGTGGTTGTAGTCTGATAGAGAGCAAAAGATGTGATATTGGATATATGTTTGGTAGGAGGAGGATGGATGTATTGGCATTGTGTGAGACGAAGATATATGGAAAAGGAGAAGTGGCATTTGGTGATGTGACAGCTAGGGTGTCTGGGGTTGAAAAGGGGACAGCGATAGAAGGTGTGGCATTATTTCTGAGTGAGTGGATGGTAAATAAGGTAGTGGAATGGAAAGAAGTGTCATCTAGGATGATATGGGTGAGGGCTAGGATAGGTAGGTAATGTTGGGCTTTTGTTAGTGCATATGGGCCAGGATGTGGGAGATGTGAGGAAGAGCGGAATGAATTCTGTAATGAGTTAAATAGGTGTGTGGATGGTCTGAGTAGAAGGAACTATGTAGTTGTGTTGGGTGACTTGAATGCCAGAGTGGGTGATGGAGAGGTAGAAGGTGTTATAGGAAAGTATGGGGAACCAGGTGGGAATGAGAGTGGCGAGAGACTGTTAGATATGTATGTGGAGCAAGAGTTGGTGATAGGTAATAGATTTTTCAAGAGCGAAAGAAAAAGCATTGATGGATTATGTGTTGGTAGCAAAGAGCATGATTGGTAGAGTGAAAGATGCGCATGCATTTAGGGGTGTGGCAGCTGGGATGTCTGATAATTTTTTGGTTGAAGCAAATGTGGTAGTAACAAAAGAGTTGGGAAATAGAGTGGGGGGTTGTAGCAGGGAAGTGGTGAAGGTGGAAGAGTTGAAAAAGCCTGAGAAGAGACATGAGTATTAATACAGGTTGAAAGTAGCATATGACCGGGTGAAAGAAAGAGAAGTTGGGGAGTTAGAGGAGGAATGGGGGTTGATGAAAGAATGTTTTGTGGGACTTGCAAGTGATGAGTGTGGAAAGAGGTTTGTGGAGGTGGCATGAGGAGGGGCAGCGAGTGATGGAATGAAGGGGTGAAAATGAAGTTGGAAGAGAAAAAGATGGCTTTTGAGGAATGGCTGCGGTGTAACAGTAGGGAGAATTATGAAAGGTATAGGGAGAAAAATGTGAAAACCAAGCTGAAGGAAGAGAAGAGGCTGGCAAATGTTAGATGGGGACAGAATTTTAGTAGGTCATATGAGGAGAATAAAAAGAAGTTCTGGAAAGAGGTGAAGAGAGTAAGGAAGGGTGGATCGAGGATGGAAGAGACAGTGAAAGATGTGAATGTACAGGTGTTAAGAGGGAACGATGCAAGTGAAAGATGGGCAGAATATTTTGAGTGCTTGCTGAATATTGAGGAAGATAGATAGGCAGCTATAGTGGCAGTGGGGGTTGTTCAAGTGCCAGTAATGGGAGATGAAAATTAGAGAGAGATTACAAGAGAGGAGGTGAAAAGGGCATTGTATGAAGCGAAAGCAGGTAAAGCACCTGGAATGGATAGTGTGAGAGAGGATATGTTGAAAGAAGGGGGTGTTATTGCATTGGAATGGTTAGTACGAGTGTTTAATATATACTTTTTGTTGTCAATGGTGCCAGTGGAAAGGGTGATTGCTTATATAGTGCCCCTATACAAAGATAAAGGAGATGTGTATGAATGCAGTAATTTTAGGGGTATAAGTTTGTTGAGTGTGGCGGGTAAAGTGTATGGTAGGATATTGATTAATAGGATTAGGGATAAGACAGAAACTGTGATCGTGGAAGTGCAGAGTGGTTTTAGGAGAGGTAGATGTTGTATAGATCAGATATATATAATTAGGCAGTTATGTGAGAAATATTTAGCTAAGGGTAAGGGTGGGTATTTTGCATTTATGGATCTGGAGAAAGCGTATAATAGAGCTGATAGAGAGGTACTGTGGAATGTTTTGTGGTTATGTGGAATTAATGGTAAATTGTTGCATGCAGCGAAGAGTTTGTATGAGGGCAGTAGAGCTTGTGTTAGGGTAGGAAATGAAGTGAGTGAGTGGTTTCCAGTGAGTGTGGGATTGAGACAGGGATGTGTGATGTCACTATGGCTGTTCAATTTGTATATTGATGGAGTCGTAAGAGAAGTAAATGAATGAGTGCGTGGACGAGGTTTGAGAATGGTAGATGGAGATAATAACAAGTGGGAGCTGAATCAGTTGTTGTTTGCAGATGATACTGTGGTGGAGGCAGATTCAGAGGATTAGCTGTGTCAGTTAGTGCCAGAATTTGGAATGGCGTGTGAGAGAAGGAAGTTGCGAGTGAATGTGGGAAAGAGTAAGGTTACGAGGTGTACAAGAAAGGAGCATGGTGCTGGATTGAATGTTATGTTGAATGGAGAGACACTTGAGGAACTTGATCAGTTTAAGTATTTAGGATTGGTTATAGCTGCAAATGGTCGAGTGGAAGTATATGTGTGTCACAGAGTGAATGAAGGATGTAAAGTGTTGTGTGTGTTGCAAGGAGTGATGAAGAATAGAGGGTTGGAAATGAATGTTAAGAATGTTTTGTATGAGAAAGTAGTTGTACCAACTGTGATGTATGGATCAGAGTTATGGGGTATGAAAGTAAGTGAGAGATGGAAACTAAATGTGTTTGAGATGAAATGCTTGAGGAGTATGATTGGTGTTTCTCGGTTGGATAGGATTAGGAATGAAGTGGTGACAGCAAGAACGGGTGTGAGGAGAGAATTTGCAGCTAGTGTATATATGAATGTTCTAAGATGATTTGGCCATGTGGAAAGGATGGATGATGAAAGACTGCTGAAATAGGTGATGAATGCGAGAGTCGATGGGAGAAATGCTAAACGGAGGCTTAGGTTTGAGTGGATGGAGTAAGTAAGGAGAGCCCTCAATGATATTAGGATGGATGTGAGGGAAGCAAGTGAGCGTGCTAGAAATAGGAATGAGTGGCGAGCGATTGTAATGCACCTCTGATGGGCATCTGCTGTTACCAAGGGGCTGCATCTTACAGAGGTAGCCCTGTGGTACGGGCAGTAAGGGAGTTGGCAGTTATGAAGCGACACAGGTTGTGGAAGAGCTGGTAGGATGGGCTATGGCACTCCAGCAGTGGCATCTGAATGGTTGCTAGCTCCCTCGTCATTGCCCATAGAGCTAAGTAATCCCCTTATTGCTTTCATTTTTAATGTCGCCTACCCCCCAATTAAAGGGGGAAACAGCCAAGGTACATATATATATATATATATATATATATATATATATATATATATATATATATATATATATATATATATATATATATATATATATATATATATATATATATATATATATATATATATATATATATATATACACAAACACACCGATTAAGCATCAGAGAAGTCTGTAAATAGTACACAATGTTCCATGAGTCATTGTTCCAAATATCCCAGTTGAAGTAGTAGAGAGATCTTTTGCTCAAAGGGTTAACAGCTTTCCTCTTCAAAAATGTCTTTAGCAAGACATGTATATATACTCACACGGTCATATCTTCATACACACTACTTCCCCCATTCACTATACTATTCAACTATAGTTCTTTCTGCAAGTAGCTGTTATGAACAGTAATGTCGTTAATCCATACGTATTCTGCCATCTTTTATTTACTGTTGTGTGTATACGTCATTCGTGTTCTGTGGCTAAGCTTCAAATACATGTAGGAGTGCTTCAAATGGCAAAGTGGGAATATATTCTGATTCATAGATATATCTCTCTTGCAGACAGATATGCCTGCATCTAACCATAAAATCACGACAAACCTCAGAGCTTACAGAAGAAAACCTCCCCATATTACACGCACACACATGGACATCAGCATTCAAAGACATCGGACCTACTATGAATATTTCCCTTTTAAATACACAAAATTGATTAATTTTCTTGAATATTATTGATTATGTAACATCAGTAATGGGGCAAAAGTCTTAAATTACTAAAAAATTATATACAGAAAGATCAACTATAAGCAAATAGTTAGTAAAAGAGTCTGATAAAATAAACACTTTTCTAATATAAACACTGTTCCTTCTTTTAAGTTCCTCTGAGTGCGTTCCTATTTCTCCATCAGTTGCTTGTATATCTTTAAAGTTGTTCCAGTCTCCATTCCACCTCCATATTCTGTTACTATTCTGCCACTACATCTCAAAGGAAAATCATAAATGTCGTATGGAGAGGAGAAGAGCCATTAGGATAGAGAGAAAATGATAGCCATAAGGTTCTCTTGAGACGAGACAAGAGGAGGGGGTTGCACTCACCATTTATTAAAGCTCAAGAGAAGTTCAAGGTGCAATTTCCTAATAGATATATATTAAGCATAAAAATAATAGCTAAGTATGAATTAGACATTTTATAATAATAATGATAATAAAAATAATAATAATAATAATAATAATAAAAATAATTATAATAATAATAATAATAATAATAATAATAATTATAATAATAATAATAATAATAATAATAATAATAATAATAATAACAATAATAATAATAATTATAATAATAATAATGATAATAATAATAATAATAATAATAATAATAATAATAATAATAATAATAATAATAATAATAATAATAATAATAATAATAATAATAATAATAATAATAATGACGAATCGCATAATACATACCCAAATTATATATTCAATGATAAAATAAATAAATAAATAAATGAGTAAAGTCTCCAGATTCATACATTCATGTATTAGGAAGAAAGGAAAAATATAACTTTTTAATTTTCTTTCCAAAAATGAGTATATGAGTGAACGCAAAATACACAACCAAAAAAACTCATAATATTACTCAAGTTAACTCTCAAGGACTTTTTTTTTATTTCTGATGGGCATACCCAGTATTAATATTGCCTGGGGAAGGGGGAGAATTAGTTTCGGCTATCAAGCAAATCCTCTCAAACAATTAATGGCTAATGTATGTATATTTCTTTATATTATATGACACTGGGACCGGCAAAGAAAATTGCCCTCATCGGGCCCTGCCATAAAGCAAAGAGAAATTGATGTGGAGGGTGTTGCGACTTGTCAGATGAGAAGGAATACTAACAGATGTGTAACGAATACACCAGAATATTTGGTGAAGATGTAGGCATAGGGAAAGAGCCATAAAAGAAGGAAGATTTAACATCAAGCTGTCCTGGCCAATCTTAAGTCCAAGAGACCTTTTTTTTTTTTTAATATCTGAGGGCTATCTTGTTGCAGTTGCGAATATTCTTCAAAATATAGTCTACGTTATTAATACATTTTTATTATAAATTTCATAGTTCACATATTAAAAGAGAAAGGTATCAGTTACGAATACTTTTCAATGCCAAAGTCTGCACAGAATATTCTTTCATATTCGTTGCATATCTCTTATTATCCCTTCATAACTGACAAGTCACAACACTCCCCATATGTTTCTCTATTTTCAATGTTTCTTTGTGCCCAGGCCCGATGAGTGCAATTTTCTTCGTTAATCATGGTGTCACACTCATTAAAAAATATACAGTCAGTGCTATTCCAATATTTTTATCTATATGGTATGTCATTTAAAGCTACTCTATCAATATATCGTATGTATTGTTATTACTATTGTTATTATTATTATTATTATTATTATTATTATTATTATTATTATTATTATTATTATTATTATTATTATTATTATTATTATTATTATTATTATTATTATTATTATTATTATTATTATTAATATTAGTAGTAATAGTAGTAGTAGTAGTAGTAGTAGTATTAGTAGCATCTGGGTAGTACGGTGGTAACGCGCTGGCTTTTTATTCATGAGGTTGGTAGATCGGTTCCCGTCCAAGACCGAGAGTTTAAGCTATTTACTGGGAGGTTACTGCTGTGGCTGGTCACCACCGTGTGGGGTTGGGGCTTGCCCAGGCTGACGTTCTGAGGAGCATCTTAGAGGGATATCGGAACTGAAATCTGGCAACCTTTACCTTTCCTTTAGTACTAGTACTACTACTACTAGTAGTAGTAGTATTAGTATGCTGATTTATGCAAGAGCATCGCATAGCCTAACACCAACTTTTTCAGGTGTTAAGGGCTACAATAGTTTCGTGTAAATAAGTGAATAACAAATAATTAAATAAATAAATATATTAAGAATAAATACACCCAGTTATATACCTTTGAAGATCAGCGTACTATAATGCATAATGCTCTTTGTAGTAATGAGACACATTATACTGTATATCTTAATTGGAGCTTGGAAGTACAGAAGCTCCCCAGCTTAAGAACGAGTACCATTCCGAACAGCTGTTCGTATCCTAAACTGTTTGTAAGTAGATATTTTGTACGTACAGAACTGTATTGGTTGTACAGTACTGATTTGCCTACCGAATATTCCTAGCTCATGTCCGTAACATAATAAAGTTGGGTTAGAACATAATACACTTTTTTCTTATTCTAAAGGCACAATGATCAAGCATACATCATAAATTATATTAAAAGCTTTTGATAATAATACATTTACTTTTACTTTTAAAACTAGTTAGAACGTAATACATTTATTTCCTTATCCTAATGACACGATGATAAAACATAAATCATTTTCTATATTAATAAATTATAATAATGATAATAATATAAGTAAATTGTAATACAGTCCTGTAATGAAATAATAATAACCTTTGTAACTAATATAATAGCAGTGAGGTGATGGATGAGAGATGATAAGGTACTGAGGTGTTACATAATACATTTGTTTTCCTAATGTAAAGACACAATAATAAAACAAAAAACATGAATTATATAAATAACTTGTAATAATAATAATATTAATGAAATGCAGTAATAATAATAATTATTGAGACTGGTAGAGTAAGCTTGTGGGAATGGATAAAAGATGGCAAGTTGTTGAGGAATTAAGTAAAGCATTTGTCTTCTTATAGCAAACACACAATAATAAAACATGAAACATAAATTATATTAATAACTGTAATAATAGTAACATTAATAAATTGTAATAATAATAGTAACTTTTGAAACTGGCAAAGTAGGCTTGATGTGATGAATGAGAGATGGTAAGGTGTTGTGGAGTTACACTGGCAGTGGATCGTTGACATCAGAGGAGGAGGCAGCATATGAATCTGAAGGCAATGGAGATGAAACACTTTAGGTTATAAGCACTGTCTCTATCATTTCTTGAGAATCTTGTATTAGTTTGACGTTTTCATGGGATCTTCTTGTTTCTTGAAGAATTGTTCTAGGATTTTGCAGTGTTTTTTCTTTACATGCGTCTGCGACTCCGAGGTGGCAGGTCGAGGGTTCGCGCCCCGTCACGGACTGAGGTTAGTTAGGGCATACACTCAGGGTAACGATTACATCTGCCAAAAATAAGTCCTTCGTAAGAAGGCAACCGTCCTAGCCCTTAGTAGAAAAGGGAGTTCGTGACGTAAAACCGAATCCAATCCTTTCTTTACATTGCACATGATACAGTAACACTAGATGGTATCGTGGATGCCATTTGCTACTTTTGAGAATCTTTCAGCATTCAAGTCCTGGTTCTCAAACCTTTCTCCATAAAAGAAAATCCCTTGGCCATCAACTTCATTTCACTCTTCTTCAAAGGGAGAAGCTCTTCTATTTCCTCTTCTTGTTCTTCTCTTTGCATGGCTTCCAGTTCCATTAGTTTATCATTTGTCAACTCCGGCAAATGTAACTCGAATAGCTCTTCAAAGTCCTCTTCCTCCAAGTTAAGGTTCAGCTCTTTGCTTATTTCGACTACATATTCAAGGATTTCTTTGTCCTCCTCCTCAGGTATAAATTCTTTAAAATCGTTGACGAACTGTGAGCATGTAGCCTTCCAAACACCGTTCATATTGATCTCAGTAATTTCACTCCATGCATCATCAATATACTTGATAGATGTGTAAATATTACATAACTTTCAAAAGTCATGTAAGGTTATATCAGAGTTATCATCCACTGCCTTCGGTGCTTGCCTATACGTGCAATGGGTGTAATATTTCTTTTAATTGGCAATTACACCCTGACCCGTTGGCTGAAGGAGTTAACTTGTGTTAGGAGGTAGACAGACAACTTTTACATTAGGATGAGAACCATTCAAGTGTGGTGGGTAGCCAAGGGCGTTATCCAAGATCAAGAAAATTTTGAATGACATTCCCTTCTCCTAGCAATACAGCTTGACTACAGGTATAAATTTACACAGGCCTTGTTGTTGGACATCCCAATTGAGGTAAGAGAATTTTTTATGATGTTCTTCAATGCCCTTCGATTTTCAGCCCAGCAAGCTAAGTGTAGTTTGAGCTTGGCGTCTCTAAAGAGTTGTAGTTGAGCACCAAGGTCCACCTATCCTTCTCCTTGAAGCCTGGCGTAGTCTTCTCTTCACGGCTGATGTATGTCCTGGCTGACATTTTTATTTACCAAAAAAGGCCAGTTTTTCCAAGTTGAAAAATTGCAGAGGAAAATTACCACCATCATCAATTATATTCCTTAGAGTGGTAGTGAATTTCTCTGCAGCCACACTGTCAGCACTCACTGCTTCACCGGTAATAGAAACATGATGCAATTGCACACAATTCTTGAAATGATGGAACCATTCAAAACTTGCTGTCAACGTTTCAACACCAGCACAGTCACCAGTCTTAGCCTTCAGGTTTTAGAAAAGGGACAAAGCTTTCTTCCTGAATCAACATCAGGCTAAGTCTTACCCACCACTGCCACTGGTGTTCCATCTAGATATCTAAATACTAAGAAGTTTCTCCATTTCTTCAATTTGCCTTCTCCTGTTCCTGCTTATAATAGTAGACTGCATAGGTAGTGCACATTTTGCATGTTCCATAATACAATCTTTACTCTAGTAAATCGTGCCCACAGTGGAATGATTTATATTGTAACCATGGGCTAGTTTCAACATTTTATCACCGTTATCAAGCTTCTTTATTATTGCCACTTTCATTTCCATTGGGATGGCGCATCGTTTTTTAAGACCACCACTAACATCGCTAGCATTACGCTTTTCACCACTCATGATGGATAAGCGATGTACTGGATATTTCATGACAAAAAACCTGGAACACATATGCCTCCACATTACCTACCTGCAACCATACCTCAAATGCCTCCCTCTTTTCAGCCACTACTGCACTCACATGCTCGTTCCGCCATTCATTACATTTTCTTATACTTCCAACTGTTAGTCTCCTTCCACACACTGCCTCTGCACCTTTCATGACTTCCTCCATGAAGCATCCCCATTCTTCTTTCACTCACCCCTCTAATTTCTCATTCACTACATTCCACACATTCCTCAAACTAGCCTTATTATCAAAGTAATTCTCTTTCTTACTTAATTCATTCACTTTTTGCTGCTCTCTTTCTCTCTTGCTTCCCATATTTCTCCACTTTTTTCCCACTCTAACTCTAATTTCCACTCAACAATGATCAGATATTCATCCACGAGCACCTCTCAGCACATTCACTTCCTATACTCCTCCAATCACCCTTCTGCCCACCACAGCATATTCCATTAATGCTCAGTCAACTACTTTAACATTATCTACTCTGACACATGTATACATTTGGACATCATTCTTTTTAAA
>JAXCGZ010000182.1:92500-95000 GCA_037179515.1 Halocaridina rubra
TTCTAATCAAGAAGATAAAAACAAACAGCTAAATGACAACCTAAAGGAATTAGATGTTAGTTCACTGCTATCTTCTGAGAGAGATGAGATTGCTGCTTGGAATGTTCAGATTAAGGAAAACATTGAACAGTTCAGAAAAGAGTTCCAGGAGCTGAATATGGAAAATGATGCCATGAAAACGTCCTTTGCTGATGCACTAAAAGGGAATGTGGCAGTAAAAGAGGCTGTAAAGGTGGTGGCACTGGAAAACATACATACAGTTGACTATAAAGAGACAGTAATCGAAAAAATGAAAGACGTTGTGATGGAAAGGGCAAACCCACTCATCAGACAGGCACTTGATAAGGAGAAGACAGTGGTAATCTCAGGCATAAGTGAATCCCAGGAGCCAACATGGCAGGGGTGACTTGAAGAAAATAAAGCTAACGTTGTAGACCTGATAAGAAAGCTTGGAGTAGTATGTGGTCCTGAGGATATTGTAAACATACACCAACTAGGTAAATATTCGAGGGAAGGAAAGCCGAGACCAACAAAAGTAACCTTTGAGAGAGGGGAGACATGTAGGGAAATATTGTTGAGAAAAAAAAGTCTAAAAGACCTTCAAGAATGCAAAGAAGTGTTCATTAGACGATACAGAACACAGGAAGAGATGGGAAAGATCAAAAACTTGTTGCAAGAGGCAAGAAGGTTAAATGATGAAAGAAATGAAGAAGAGAAGAAAAATTTTCGTTACGGAATACTTCCAGACAAAGGGGAGATAAAGAAGATAATGACAGAAGATCAGGGGATGGGGCCTCATTAAGATTGTTATACACAAATGCTGATGGATTAGCTGGTAAGGCAGTAGAATTAAAAGATAGGATTCACAACAGTAAGGCAGATATAGTAGCAATTACAGAGACTAAGTTGAGTGAGGACATAAACAGTGTCACAGTTTTTCCTAAGGGCTTCAGAATACTAAGGGTCGAAAGATCTGAGAGGACTGGTGGAGGGATAGCACTGCTCATAAGTGAGAGGATTCAAGTTGAAGAGATAAACTTGGCTATAGAAAGTGAGTTCAGGGAATTTCTTGTTGCTCGCATAAATACTGGGTCAGAGAGCATTATAATAACTGTTGTATACAACCCACCAAGGAACCAAAATAGGCTTGAAATTTATGAGGAAAGTCATATAGGTACGATTGAAGTCATAAACTCAGTTGTTAACATGGCGCGGGAGAAAAAATGTAGGATTTTGATTATGGGAGACTTTAATCATAAAGAGATAGATTGGATAAATCTTGACCAACACAGTGGTGAGGACTCCTTTGGGGCAAGATTCCTAGATTGCGTACAAGGGAATTTCCTACACCAACATGTAATGGAACCAACAAGAGCCAGGGGTGGGGATGAGCCATCACTACTTGATCTGGTGTTCACAGATAATGTGTTGGATATTGAAAATATTGAGTATGAACCACCAATTGGAAAGAGTGACCACTGTGTGTTGTTGATGGAGTATATCATTGAAGACATTCTTCCTGAGAGTAGAGGCACTGAGGACATGAGGAGGAACTATCAGAAAGGAGATTACATCAAAATGAATGAGCTTTTTGCAGTTATTGACTGGAGAACCTTATTTTACAACAAATCTGTACAAGAAATGTATGACATCTTTTGTGAGAAATATGGGAAGATAGTAGATTGCTGCATACCTGTCACCAAAGTAGGTGTAATTCATGCCAGAGAGAAATGGTTCGATAATGGGTGTAAAAGAGCTAAGGAGTGGAGAGACAAATGCTGGAAAAGGTATAGGAGGAGAAAAAACATAAATGCCTGGCAAACCTACAAAAGAGCAAGAAATGACTACCTAAGTAAAAGGAGAGAGGCAGAGAAAGATTATGAGAGGGACATCACCAGGAAGGCTAAAGAAAATCCCAAGCTTTTCCACAGCTTTATCAGAGGAAAACTGAAGGTAAAAGAACAGGTTTTAAGGCTAAAGAGAGCGGATGGAAGCATCACTGAGACGGACGAAGAGATCTGCAAAGAATTGAACAAGGAGTTTCAGTCAGTATTTACAGTAGAAAATACCCCACCCCCTCAGATTGCAGTGATAGAAGCTCAAGGGCCGGTATTAGAGAACATCAACCTTACAGCCACAGAGGTATGCAAAGCGCTGATGGATTTAGATGTTCATAAAGCTACAGGTCCTGATGACATATCCCCTCATGTGCTTAAAAAATGCGCAAACACAATATCAGTGGCACTAAGTAACATATTTAAGGAGTCATTGGAGTCGGGGGAGATTCCAAGATGCTGGAAACAAGCAAATGTGATACCTATCTTCAAAAAGGGAAGGAGGGATACGGCTCTGAACTATAGACCAGTTTCCTTGACCAGCATAGTTTGTAAACTTATGGAGAAACTACTAAGGAAACATATCTCTCTTCACTTGGAATCCTTCAACTTTTTGTCAGTGAGGCAACATGGCTTCAGAGAAGGAAGATCAACAGTAACAAACT
>JAXCGZ010000182.1:105000-115589 GCA_037179515.1 Halocaridina rubra
ACCTTATAGCTTATATCTGCTATACTTAGGAATGAACGCATTCTAACTGAATGCCACTATGTTCATATTACAGATTCCCCAACCTCACTCGTGGCTTCATTTTAGCATTTAATTCAAATCCCAATCTCATTCGGGCCATGAAATTATCAAATAAGCACATTACATATGTGAAAACATGAATCATTTTTTACCCCGACCGGGACTCGAACCTAGGACTTATGATTACTAAGTCAAGGCACTACACTACACCACAGAAGGTTAAAAGGAATCCAACCTTATAGCTTATATCTGCTATACTTAGGAATGAACGCATTCTAACTGAATGCCACTATGTTCATATTACAGATTCCCCAACCTCACTTGTGGCTTCATTTTAGCATTTAATTCAAATCCCAATCTCATTCGGGCCATGAAATTATCAAATATGTACATTACATATGTGAAAACATAACGATATTTGAGTGATATAAAAGGCAAGCGAGGATATGACTAAACTTCTGGAAGGAATTCGGCAACAGACAGTTCAAGACTAGAGATTGTAAAGACCAGGATACCTACATTTTCTTGTTGAGTGAAAAGGAATCTTTCAAACTTTTATCATTTATTAACTTCTAGAAATGGCTACTTTTAATTCTTGAAAATTTCTGAGATCTATATTGACTGACTCTGCGGTTAGCATGCAAAAAGCTTAAATACTTATATACCTACAAATACAAATAATATAATTTTCAGTACTTATATACCTTTGCCATTAACAAAAATTATAATAAAAGAAAGATAGCAGTAAATATACATGAAGTACAAAAAAAAATACACTAAATAAGATAAAGAACAAAGCATATTATTACAGCATATAATCAATGCTGTGCTGACTAACAATACCGACAAAATAAATAATACAATTGAACATGTGAACAAAGCTAGTTAATTTTTTTTTTAGGATGGGATGGGATAGGAAGGGAAAAAAGGGAAGGGGATTAAGGATATAAGGGAATTGAAGGGAAAAGCACGAAAATTAAATAAAATAAAAGATAAAAAAGAGAGGGGCAGACCCTCGTTTGGATAAGTTTATAATATTCACTAATACTGCATACTTAATAACTCATATACTTAATGGCTTAAATCAAGCCCTTTTAAGGTTTTCTTATAGGAGGATGGTATACAGGGCTCTGAGTTCTGTGATAACTTCATGCTACAACCTAAATACAAACTCATATTAGTTATTGTACCATTAATAATATTAATTAAATTCTTAACATTTTCAGTCAAATAAGTAGAAAAATAAAAAAAATATATATTATTAAACAGAAAATCTTTAACATCCATAATGTCTTATATTAAAGTAAACTCGTAATTAAAATAACTAAGATTTAGTGTCATTAAAGCATTCTCAAATTCATTATTAAATCATATCACTATTAATATTACTCAAATTCTTACTATTATCAATCAGATAAGTAGAAAAATAAAGCAAATTTCATTTTAATAGAGAATCTTTAATGTCTACAATGTTTTAGATGTAAGTACACAAAACGTTCAACTCGTAGTCAAGATCTAGCTCAGTGGTTCCCAAACTTTTCACTACCAAGGACCCCTTTTATTTAAATGATTTTTTCCCCCGACCCCAGGATATTGAAACGTCTGTCAACTTAACATGCTGCTTTAATAAACTAGCAACAAACTCCTCTTATCAGAAAGCTAGATTAATTTCTGCAAAAAGACATATGTAAATGAAAAACATGGGAAAATATATAAAAAATAGAAAGAAAGAAACACAGAACTGAACAGAGCAGAAAAAAAAACTTTATCTTAATCTCATTAATGAGATGGGTGATGCTGTTTTGCTGCTACTATGTTTTCAATTTCAGGTTCAATGGCAGACAGTTTTAAGCGAAGATCAGGTTCCACATTCATCCTATTTCTGTACTTTGATTTTATGTAAATGAGCTGTGAAAAAGCCTGCTCGCATAAATACGTAGTAGGAAATGGCATTAGATATTTCAGAGCCTAGGTTGCCAGTTCTGGGTACTCATTTTTCAATAGTAACCAAAAGTCTGATAAATTGTAACGGCTGAAACGTGATCTTAGTGAAGTGTCACATGGAAGTTCAACAAGACTATTTTCTTCTTTTGCTGTTAATTCTTTTACATCTTTTACATTTACATGAAAATGATTCCTAATCCACTTGTTATTACCATCATGAGGAGGAAAATAATCCCTAAAACTGATCTTTAAACCTTACAAATGCTGAATAAAAACGCTTCTTATTTCTTCAGAAATGTTTTTTTCAGAAGTTCCAAGAAAGTCATAAAGTGTTGGAAAGGATTCAAACACACCACTATGCAGACGTTCAGACCACAATTCTAATTTCTTGATCATGGCTTCCACTTTATCTTCAACTTTAAAAATAGTTACAGATCTCCCTTGTAGGCTCAAATTTAGGTCATTCAAATAAGTAAAGATGTCAGACATGTATGCCACAATAGCTAGCCACGAAAAGTTATTAAACCATTCTCTCCCATGAAATGATTTATCACGAAGAAATAGTCTTATTTCATCACGCAACTCAAATATGCGGGTAAGTACTTTACCGTGGGACAGCCACCGCACTTGAGAATGCAAGAGCAGTTGTTCATGAGCGCTACCCATCTCCTCACAAAGAACAATAAAAATACGAGAATTTAAGGGCTGACCTTTTATGAAGTTAATGACTTTCACTACTTCATCTAGAGTCGTCTCCAATTTTTCTGGCATTTTCTTTGCTGCCATCGATTCTCTATGTATGCAGCAATGAGTCCACTTGACATTTGGTATTATAGCTTGGATTTTTGCCTTGAGTCCTTTGTACTTTCCCGACATTGCGGGAGCCCCATCAGTACTGACTCCTACACACTTTGACCATCCAATTTCATTAGCTATTATAAATTCATTCAAACTATTAAAAATAGACTCATCAGTTGTGTGTGTTGGAAATGACTGGCAAAAGAGAAAATCTTCCTTAATTGTACCATCAAATTCATATTGTATGAATGCAAGTAAATCAGCACTGTTAGCAACATCTGTACTTTCATCTAATTGTAAAGAATAATTCGGACTTTTAATCACTCTCTTCACTAGTTGATTTTTAACAGTGTCAGATATGTCTTCTATTCGCTGCTTGACAGTGGTGTTTGACAATGAAATGAGATCAAAACTCTTTGATACTTTGTCTCCATGCATCCTAGAGGTCATTGCTTTGGCAGCAGGCAGAATTAGTTCCTCTGCTATTGTGTGTGGTTTTCCACTCTTTGCTATTAAAAGAGAAACATCATACGAAGCACACACAGAATTCTTATTATCACCCTTGGTTGCTATTTTTCTATAATATTTTGTCTTGAAAGCAGTTCTTCCCCGTCTTCTTTGAAAATATTCAACAGGTTTGTTAATATGCTCCTTATGCTTAGTTTCAAAATGTCGGCAAAGTTTGGCTGGCTTCATACTTTCATTGGACAATATTTCATAACAGAGAACACATTGTGGTTTCTGTTCACCTTCACTGCCTCTACATATAAATCCAAAGGATATGTATTCATCACAGTATTGGTGGTTTTTGCTTTTCGACTGATGAGTCAGTGTCTTTTTACTTGAGCTTGCCACACATTCACCTTCTATGTCACTACTGTCTAGTTTTAACATGCTTCTGGGTTTTAACCACCGATCCATCATACGATCAGATATTTACAATAAATAGTCACTGATGTAGTTAATACAACTAAATATTAAGGCTCGGGAATCAAACACAGACACACTGACTACGGACTGCTCAAGTTGCATTAACGTTTGGATGCAACTGTCGGTTCGAAACGTGAAGACCGTGAAGGAAGAGCGAAGTTGCAGCAATCAGTGTTCAGAACTTCAGCTCAGACTGAGCTCACAAGCCACAGTCCGACTGTATGTGTTCAACACATGACAGGTTGGTAATCTCACACGTATAAATGCTTCGGTCCTACCGTATTGTGATTACCTGACATCCGACATGTCACTTTCATGTACAGTGTTAAATGCATAAAAAAACTAAAGAGAGAAAGAAAAGAAAAATTAAAAAATGATATAATCAGGAAACGTTTATTTTTAATATTGCCATAATAATGAGAGCATGGGTACTTTATGTTGCCTTTGTATAACTGCATTATTATTTTTTTCTTTTAATATGCTTATTCACTTACATATATAT
Organism: Halocaridina rubra; assembly: GCA_037179515.1. Classification (NCBI taxonomy): domain Eukaryota; kingdom Metazoa; phylum Arthropoda; class Malacostraca; order Decapoda; family Atyidae; genus Halocaridina; species Halocaridina rubra. Next base: position 109,214 of record JAXCGZ010000182.1, read on the forward strand.
ATATATATATATATATATATATATATATATATATATATATATATATATATATATATATATATATATATATATATATATATATATATATATATATATATATATATATATATATATATATATATATATATATATATATATATGCCTGCCTGCCTGCCTGCCTGCCTGCCTGCCTGCCTGCCTGCCTGCCTGCCTCTCTCTCTCTCTCTCTCTCTCTCTCTCTCTCTCTCTCTCTCTCTATATATATATATATATATATATATATATATATATATATATATATATATATATATATATATATATATATATATATATATATATATATATATATATGAAAATTTCAATTCAGTTAACTGACCCCCAGTACTACCTTTGCGGACCACCAGGGGTCCGCGGACCACAGATTGGGAACCACTGATCTAGCTCATTACAATGGATCCCCCATGGAGACGGAGTCTCAAGTAAAGTAATGAAAATCAGGATTAGCTGCAAAACGAGCTTTCCTCCAACAACTAGATACTGCAGTTGTTTGAGAGGGAAAAGCTGGGGGTTGTGAATATTCCTGAGGCATAGTGCTACTACTGTCTGTAGGAACACAAATGTCAGACATTTTCAACTGAACCAGATAATATAGGAGCAATGGTGTCACTAGAAACTACATGTGATAGACTATTAGATGAGAGTTGACAATCACATTTGAGGAACACATACAATATGAGGAGACCTTTGAGGGCTTACACATGGTACTTTGGGTAATTTTGCAGGCTTCAAGCAGTTTATAGATACATTATTGGTGTCTCCTGAAGGCAAAAGTATCTTAAAATATTTATCATGTCTTTCAGTCACTGGGAAATGACCTGTATAAGGTGCTTCCAATAGTTTTCTGACATGATCCACACAAACCTAAACTTTAGGTACACTGAATAAGTCAATTGGGATTTTTGGAACACTTGGCATTGCTGAAGAGTCTGATGAATGAGTAAAATGATTTTCTCTCATGCACTTAACAAAGGTTTTTATAAACTCTACAGTAGCATTTGATGAGACATGAGGTTTCACAAATAAATCGCTAGGATTAAGTGGCAGTTTTCCAGTCACTGGGGGTGAAAGGTTAAAAACCTGAGGAGTTAGGTAAAGAACGTAGACGAAGGAGAACAACCGGCAGGGCACTGAACCAAGTTTGCTGTCTGGATATTAAAGCTGCCTTCAAAGTCCAATGGGAATGTTCTAATATTCCATTACCTTGAGGATAAGCTGTAGCTTGAAGGCGATGGAATTCTACATAGGAGGAGAGTTCTTGAAACAATTCTGACTCAAACTGGGTTCCTCTATCAGTTATGACATAATGAGGTACATTAAATTTGGAAAGCCATTCGCGGAGAAATGCATGGACAATTGCTTTTGCCGTAACTTCCATGAGAGGTACAGTTTCAATCCACTTGGTTTGTTGGTGAATACAGATTAGCAGATATTGATAAAGAGTTTGGAATTCATCACCAGGAGGAGAACAGGGTGGCAATGGTCCTACAATATCAATGTGAACACTTCAAATTTATGAAAGGGATTTCCAATGGTAGGATCTGGGATTTAGTGTGTTGCGAATCCTTTGTTAAATGACAAATCTTGCAGATGCGTGTCCATTGACGTACTTCTTTGTCCATCCAAGGCCAAAAGTATCTGGACTTGATAAGACAGATAGAAGCTGTAACACAAGGATGGGAGATGGCATGTCAAGAGTTGGATACCTCTCCTGAGTGGCTGATGAACAAAAGGTCGAGGACACTGTGAAGAGACATCACACTTAATAATCTGATTGTCAGCCAGTGGAAAATCCTTGAGTCTATTCAGGAAAGATTTTATTTCTTCGTTGCCTTCTTGGGCACTGTATAATGCAGATAAATCAATTAACGAAATGGAAATGACATTAGCCGGTCTTGGAAGACAGTCAGCAACAATGTTATAACTACAACGGATATACTCCGTGTTGATAACATACTCCAATGAGCAAGAAAGACGTCTTTGTTGTGTATCTGTCTTAGCTTGGCTCCTGATATGAAAAGCAGAAACTACTGGTATATGGTCTGTGAATATTGTGACCTGGTGTCCTTCAGTTATATCTTCAAATTGTAAGACAGCTGAATATGCAGCCAACAACTCTCAGTCAAATGTAGAGTACTTTTATTAAGATTCAGATAGGTTCTTGTAGTAAAACGCAAGATGCACAAGTGATTCATCCACCATTTGATGGGGGACAGCTCCTGTAACCACAGCAGAACAATCAGTCACCAATTGCAGGGAATCTGAAACAGGGGCATGACGGCTTAAAACCGACACATTTTACCAAAAGTCTTCGATGGCATTGAAGGACTTTGCAGCTTCTTCTGACCACTGTAACTGCTTAGCATTTGGAAATTCTATGATAAGTTCTGTCTTGGAGAACACTATAATCTGTAAAGTGAGGAATTAGACTTCTATAAAAAACAACCATGTGTCCAGAAACCTTTTTAATCCCTTAGAATCTGGGGGTAATGGAAAGTCCTAGATGGCTGATTTCTTACATTCTGGAAATACCTTGATTACACACTGTATTCCAAGGAAATCTAAGGAGGTAGCAACAAAAATATACTTATCTAGATTTGTAACCAGTAATCACTGAGAATCTTGAAGATAATAATTAGGCGTTTTACAAGTTCTTGCAAATTGCCAGAAAATATAAGAATGTCATCGAGATACACAGACACAAAATCACAGTCTCTGAATACGCGATTCACATATCTCTGGTATGCTGCAGGGGCGTTTCTAAGCCTAAAGGCATATATGCACATTCAAATAGTCCAAATGGGGTAATTACTGCAGTCTTTTTTATGTCTTCTGGGGGACGAGTATTTTTTTTTATAAACTTTCAACATACCCAATTTCGGCAACATCTTTTTCCCTGAATTTTTGTTGGATTGATAAGAAACCTCCAAGTCTTTATCAACCCTAACTATTCACAAACCTGACAATTTCTAAAATATTTATTGTCTAATCTTGCAGTGAACATACAGAAATCTAACATACTTATGTAGTTATTAATACAAATAAAATAATTTTTAGTATTTATACAACTTTAACATAAGTAAATAATATTAAAATTAAGATGGCAGTAAAATATACAGGAAGTATAAAAAAATAAACTAAATAAGATAGAGAACATAGCACATTATTACAGCATTAGTGCTGACTAACATTACTGACAAAAGGTAAATAATTCAGTTGAACATGTAAACTAAGTAAACTAATATATATGCATGCATGCATGCATGCATATATATATATATATATATATATATATATATATATATATATATATATATATATATATATATATATATATATATATATATATATATATATATATATATATATATATATATATATATATATATATATATGAAAATTTCAATTCAGTTAACTGACCCCCAGTACTACCTTTGCGGACCACCAGGGGTCCGCGGACCACAGATTGGGAACCACTGTCTAGCTCATTACAATGGATCGCCCATGGAGACGGAGTCTCAAGTAAAGTAATGAAAATCAGGATTAGCTGCAAAACGAGCTTTCCTCCAACAACTAGATACTGCAGTTGTTTGAGAGGGAAAAGCTGGGGGTTGTGAATATTCCTGAGGCATAGTGCTACTACTGTCTGTAGGAACACAAATGTCAGACATTTTCAACTGAACCAGATAATATAGGAGCAATGGTGTCACTAGAAACTACATGTGATAGACTATTAGATGAGAGTTGACAATCACATTTGAGGAACACATACAATATGAGGAGACCTTTGAGGGCTTACACATGGTACTTCGGGTAATTTTGCAGGCTTCAAGCAGTTTATAGATACATTATTGGTGTCTCCTGAAGGCAAAAGTATCTTAAAATATTTATCATGTCTTTCAGTCACTGGGAAATGACCTGTATAAGGTGCTTCCAATAGTTTTCTGACATGATCCACACAAACCTAAACTTTAGGTACACTGAATAAGTCAATTGGGATTTTTGGAACACTTGGCATTGCTGAAGAGTCTGATGAATGAGTAAAATGATTTTCTCTCATGCACTTAACAAAGGTTTTTATAAACTCTACAGTAGCATTTGATGAGACATGAGGTTTCACAAATAAAATCGCTAGGATTAAGTGGCAGTTTTCCAGTCACTGGGGGTGAAAGGTTAAAAACCTGAGGAGTTAGGTAAAGAACGTAGACGAAGGAGAACAACCGGCAGGGCACTGAACCAAGTTTGCTGTCTGGATATTAAAGCTGCCTTCAAAGTCCAATGGGAATGTTCTAATATTCCATTACCTTGAGGATAAGCTGTAGCTTGAAGGCGATGGAATTCTACATAGGAGGAGAGTTCTTGAAACAATTCTGACTCAAACTGGGTTCCTCTATCAGTTATGACATAATGAGGTACATTAAATTTGGAAAGCCATTCGCGGAGAAATGCATGGACAATTGCTTTTGCCGTAACTTCCATGAGAGGTACAGTTTCAATCCACTTGGTTTGTCGGTGAATACAGATTAGCATATATTGATAAAGAGTTTGGAATTCATCACCAGGAGGAGAACAGGGTGGCAATGGTCCCACAATATCAATGTGAACACCTCAAGTTTATGAAAGGGATTTCCAATGGTAGGATCTGGGATTTAGTGTGTTGCGAATCCTTTGTTAAATGACAAATCTTGCAGATGCGTGTCCATTGACGTACTTCTTTGTCCATCCAAGGCCAAAAGTATCTGGACTTGATAAGACAGATGGAAGCTGTAACACAAGGATGGGAGATGGCATGTCAAGAGTTGGATACCTCTCCTGAGTGGCTGATGAACAAAAGGTCGAGGACACTGTGAAGAGACATCACACTTAATAATCTGATTGTCAGCCAGTGGAAAATCCTTGAGTCTATTCAGGAAAGATTTTATTTCTTCGTTGCCTTCTTGGGCACTGTATAATGCAGATAAATCAATTAACGAAATGGAAATGACATTAGCCGGTCTTGAAAGACAGTCAGCAACAATGTTATAACTACAACGGATATACTCCGTGTTGATAACATACTCCAATGAGCAAGAAAGACGTCTTTGTTGTGTATCTGTCTTAGCTTGGCTCCTGATATGAAAAGCAGAAACTACTGGTATATGGTCTGTGAATATTGTGACCTGGTGTCCTTCAGTTATATCTTCAAATTGTAAGACAGCTGAATATGCAGCCAACAACTCTCAGTCAAATGTAGAGTACTTTTATTAAGATTCAGATAGGTTCTTGTAGTAAAACGCAAGATGCACAAGTGATTCATCCACCATTTGATGGGGGACAGCTCCTGTAACCACAGCAGAACAATCAGTCACCAATTGCAGGGAATCTGAAACAGGGGCATGACGGCTTAAAACCGACACATTTTACCAAAAGTCTTCGATGGCATTGAAGGACTTTGCAGCTTCTTCTGACCACTGTAACTGCTTAGCATTTGGAAATTCTATGATAAGTTCTGTCTTGGAGAACACTATAATCTGTAAAGTGAGGAATTAGACTTCTATAAAAAACAACCATGTGTCCAGAAACCTTTTTAATCCCTTAGAATCTGGGGGTAATGGAAAGTCCTAGATGGCTGATTTCTTACATTCTGGAAATACCTTGATTACACACTGTATTCCAAGGAAATCTAAGGAGGTAGCAACAAAAATATACTTATCTAGATTTGTAACCAGTAATCACTGAGAATCTTGAAGATAATTATTAGGTGTTTTACAAGTTCTTGCAAATTGCCAGAAAATATAAGAATGTCATCGAAATACACAGACACAAAATCACAGTCTCTGAATACGCAATTCACATATCTCTGGTATGCTGCAGGGGCGTTTCTAAGCCTAAAGGCATATATGCACATTCAAATAGTCCAAATGGGGTAATTACTGCAGTCTTTTTTATGTCTTCTGGGGGACGAGTATTCTTTTTTTATAAACTTTCAACATACCCAATTTCGGTAACATCTTTTTCCCTGAATTTTTGTTGGGTTGATAAGAAACCTCCAAGTCTTTATCAACCCTAACTATTCACAAACCTGACAATTTCTAAAATATTTATTGTCTAATCTTGCAGTGAACATACAGAAATCTAACATACTTATGTAGTTATTAATACAAATAAAATAATTTTTAGTATTTATGCAACTTTAACATAAGTAAATAATATTAAAATTAAGATGGCAGTAAAATATACAGGAAGTATAAAAAAATAAACTAAATAAGATAAAGAACATAGCACATTATTACAGCATTAGTGCTGACTAACATTACTGACAAAAGGTAAATAATTCAGTTGAACATGTAAACTAAGTAAA